>JASDQU010503734.1:18575-34718 GCA_032191745.1 Picea mariana
GACTAAGGACAAAGTTACAGAAGTACTGAAGAATACAGATGTATTATCTAAAGAGGTGAAGACGCCAATACTAGGTAAGCATGATCAGAAGTTATTAGCGTCCTTTGAAGATTTCATGAAGCATGGACATGTTTTTCCCCTTTCATCACCAACTACTACTACTATTATCCAAAGTGTCATGAGTCCAGAAAATCCACTATGCTCACTTCCCCCATTCCATCATTAACTCCTATAGCAACAAGTTTTGAAGTTCCTAGTTCATAGGTTATTCATATAGATGACCTCACACTTATTATGCCTGAAGAGATGCCTCCATCAAGTTTATTTTTCAATAATAAAGAAAATACACCATTAGAAAATAATCTCAGCAGAAGGAGGGAGTGATTATTAAGAGACACGAAATGATTAATGATGGACAGGGACAAAATTACCCTGACTCTACCAAAGGGGTTGCAGATTCATTAGGAGCCTTTGCCACATCCAACCAATGGTCAGTGGATATTCTTACAAAACAACTGCAATAGAAGTGTCTCCTAGTTTAACATTTGCAAAATGATATGCAACACATAGAACAGACTCCTAGAAGTAAAATGAATTTCGACATGGAGAAAACCATACTAGGCTATCAGCAATAAATGAAGCAGTTGTAGGAGGAACTGGAAGTGAGTGTCTGGGATTTACAGGAGATAAACTCTATGCTTTCTCAGTGAAACAATGCAATAGGACAATTGCAAACCCGAATAGATTTAATGGAGAACACAAGAATAGATAATGTTGCATTTAAAATGAAAGCATCCAAATTAATGAAAAGCTGGAAACTATCTAGCAGGATTTATATCAAATTATGGATATCATTCAAAAATATTATCAAATGATGAATAATTCCATGAATATTATTCATGAGAAAGAAAAGGAAGCATGTGTAGCCAGATCAAAGTTCCAGGTATTTATGGTATGGAGAAAGAAAATCAATATTCCTGGGCTTGCCCCTTTTTCACAGTATGAGCAGGTAAAAGGGGAAATGGATTTAAAATCTTGGGAGACAAACCTTGAAGAAAGTAAGAAGTTGTCTAGAGAAGCAAAAGAAGCTTGTCTCAACACCCTTTCTGTTGTAGAGTTGGAATTGGTTGATTTCAATAGTAGTGTTATCCCTGATACACTGGGTCAGATTGAGATTGAAAAGAATAAAGAAAATTCAAAAAAAAAAAAGGAAAGTATACAAAATACCATCCAATAGATAAATCAGGTTGATTTGCAAAAGATAAATGATCTATTGGTAAAACCAAATTTGCAACACCAAGCTACAGCTGAGGTAGTCATCAAGATTCAGGAAAAGTTATCGTTAGTGCATAAAAAGGTATTTGCATTCGAATTGGATGAGAATGTTGAACCATCCAGATTTTTTGTAGCATTAATGGAATTGTGTGCTCAATTCAATGAACAGAGAAAAATCAAGCACATCCGTGAGAAAATAAAGGAGCTAATGAAGTGACACTAGATCAAGCATATCTCAGCAATATCTGCATTTTGTTGTTCAGTTTTGATTGTATTCTATAGTTAGAGTGGAAAATGTGAAATGTCTAACTACTTTTATTTAAGACATTTTTGTATAAATAAACAAGTCATGGATCTATTCCAGGCTTCTTCTTGCCGAATGTAAAAAAGAGAAATTATTGAATATCAATACAAAGAGAAGACAAAGATTCTAAGTCTCATTTCTTTGAGTTATGTGCTTTCCTTGTATTTCCATTTCCTTCTCATGATAGCTTCTTTATGTGGCTCTTGAATATTTAAATATTACAATTTAGTAATACATTTATTGTGATCTCAATACATCAAAAGTTCGTTCAGTTACATTTTTTACTTTGTTCTTTCTGTGAGTTAAAAAAGACCTATAATTTGTGTGAGTTTCTTCGTTTTTAATCATCTGTCAAGGACATATCTTCTACTTTTCTTCTACTACAAATGAGGTAAGATTTATCTGTAATTGATACCTTACTTTACTTCAACAGTTTTGTGAATCATTTCAACCCCACATCAAAATTAAAATTATGACTCAGAGAGACAGATATTGCCTCTGCATTTTCTTATCATAAATTTCATTTGAAGATGCATCTTATAAAATTGAAGGTAGGAGAAATCATTACAAAAAAAATTTCATTTAATATTTGATGCCTGACATTATTATTCGAGCCTAGAATCAATCTCAGGAACAACAGGAAGGAAGGCATGATGACCCTATTCAGATTGATCAAAATGGAATGCTTAAGGGGGTTGAGATTCTCAGTGAAGTAGATCCTTCCTAAATGCATTAACATGATGGAATAATTATCACTGTGTATGGCCATTATGCATGCTAACAACCACCATCCCAAACACAGGTGAGAAAACATCATCCACTCAATTCATTGGATTTATTTACAATGTGAAGGTTGTCCAAATCAATTTGGACAATATTGAAAATTGAATGATGGTAACAGCTAATCACCATTATCAAGTGTGCTCACAGTGTTCCCTCTAGCTCAGTCTCCTCCACCCTCTGTGACTTTTGTCCCTTCAGGCGTCGTGCCCTAGATCTCCTTCTCTGGCGTTCCCTCGCGCAAATCTCAGGGTTTGGGAAGCTACTCACAGTGTGATCTCCTTGGCTCTCCTCACAGTGTTCTCTCCTCGGTTCTCCTTGGCTCTCCTCTTCTTCTCTCCTCATCTCTCCTTGTATGATCTCCTTGTGTGGTATCCTCGCAGTTTTCTCTCCTCACCCGCATGCAGGTTTGAAATGCAATTTTTTTGTTTTTGGTTTGGATTATTATATATAATTAATATATGTTATAATTGTATATATATATATATATATATAATAATTAAAATGTATATTAAAACCACATACACCTTCTTCGAAAAAAAACATGAAATTAAACGGAAGTAAAAATCTTACAGAATATTTTGATCTTCTAGTGATGGGATGATTATCTTGTTGATTAGAAAGGAGAAGGAGAGTTTGCAGCACTCTGAGGAAACCCTAGCCCCAATTTGGTGCAGACTGCTGCAAACCAGATGCAGAACACCCACGCGGTGATTTTTCAGCGACGACAGGAGGTCAATTGGCTCCTACTGACACACCGGAATGGGCATAAAAGAGGGGGGGCAACCCCCCTCATACCCCAATATCACCGCCAATGACCTCTCCAGCACCAGAGCGAAACGCCCCACATTTGAGCCGCCCCTGCAGGTACGCGAACAGCTGTTGGCCAGAGAACAAGGCCTTGGGAAGAAAATGGAGATGGAAGCAGGAACCTCCCATCTGAAGGCACCTTGAGGATGGGATCCGGGCAAATGCATTCCACAAATGGAGAAAAAACCGTGATACCTCATTAGCTCAACCAGAGTAGGAGAACACACACAATTTATGAGAGAGCATGCCCTTATTATCAAGTTCCTGGGACTCTGGCCAACAAAGAAGGATTTCAACAAATGGATCAAGCACTGGTGGAACCCCAAGGGGGACTATGAGGTTCAACTCAGCTCCAAAGGATTCTTCACAATCATTCTATACAATCTAGAAGACAAGGATAGGGTATTTGAAAATGGGTCATACTTCTACAACTCAGCAGGGCTATTCTTACGTTTTTGGACTAAAATATTTAGCCCAGACAAAGAAGACTTCACCATGGCCCCTGTATGGATCCACCTATATTCCTTACCGCAAGATTTCTGGCTGGAGGAGATTATAATGGCCATAGGGAACACTCTAGGACAATATGTCAAAGCTTCAAAGGCCACAAGGCAGTGAAAATATACTTCATACGCCAGGATCTGTGTCTACATGAACATCTCCAAGGCACTCCCTGGAGCAGTGACTCTTGAATACCAGGATGAGGATTGGCAACAAACTCTAGATTATGAGCACATTCCCTTTCACTGCAGGAGATGTCATGAGCATGGCCACCTCTTCAGAGATTTCCCCTTGATCAAACTAGCCACCAGAGAAAATGACACCACACAGAAAGATGGCTTCACCATAGTTACGGAAAAAAAGAGAAACCCACCAAGGAGGCAGATCCCAGACCCCAGACAAAAAATTGCAACCAAAAACTCTTATGAGATTCTGAATCAGCTGCCAGAAGATGAGGAAATACAAGACCCACACAAGGATTCACAACAGACTCAAGGAGACATCCCAAATCCTTCCCCCCTTCCCCAAAGTCATGAAACCTACACGGAAGAAAGAGGAGACGGGGATGGGGACACCCCAATGCAGCTAGACGACAGAGATCTAGCAGGCATAGATCTAGAAAAGCTCGAGGAGGCCTTGAATCAAAAGGACCTGCAGACCCTTCCTAAAGAACAATTGTGCAAGGTACATAAAGTATTTCTCAACTCCTCAGTAGGATCCACAGCACGCTTGGGTATAGCCATGGACACGAGCTCAGGCTCGAAGAGAGTCCTCTGCGAGAATAAAAGACGAGGGCGAAAAACAGCACAACAACTGATCAAGGAGGCGGGCAATCTCATGATAAATTCAGGTCAGATTCACAAGATTTCGGAGGGATACCTCCACACAACACCACCCTCTTAATGATGAAGATCATCACCTGGAACATTAGAGGACTCAATGGTAGATCCAAACAAAGGATCCTCCGAGATTGTATCAAGGCAAAAAACCCAGACATTCTAAGGTTACAGGAAACCAAATGCGTGGGAACAGAAGCTGAAACCATCTTTCAGCGTATCTGGCGAGAATGCAACTCCATATCAGCAGACTCTACAGGAGCCTCAAGAGGCCTTGCTATCCTCTGGAACCCATCCAATATCACTATCAACAAACCCTTTTCAACTGTAGGTACAATAACAGCTCACTTCGAGGTTATTGTCTTGAATCAGGAAGGAGCCATCACTAATGTCTATGGCCCCCACAGCCATCAGGACAAATACAAACTCATGGAGTGGCTCGAACTAATCAAGACTCTGGTGACAACTCAAAACTGGATCTTAGGAGGCGACTTCAATATGATTCTGTCGTTGGAGGAAAAAACAGGCGGCACCAAGAAACTAGAGCAAGACAACGGTAAGTTCAAAACTCTCATTGATCATCTAAAGTTAGTCGATATAGAAAATAGCAATGGCACTTTCACCTGGTCCAATCATAGATCAGGCAATCAACACATTGCTTGTCGACTGGACCGCTTCCTGGTCACTAAGGAACTAATGGAGACAGGCTCTTATCTGGAAATTCGTATTCTACCAAAATCCAGTTCAGACCACTGGCCTCTTGCTCTCAATCTAGACACAGGAGAGACACCCAAGTATAAGCCCTTTCACTTCGAAAAATTCTGGCTCTCACACCCGGATTTTTAGTAGCTAGCCAAATCTTGGTGGGCACAGGCGGAAATAGACCATGGCTCCAGCATGTACAAATTCCAGTAGCGCCTCAAAAACTTTAAGCAGTTGTTGAAACAATGGAACGAGAACAACTTTGGAAATATACTTCAAAGCATACAGAACATAGAAAGCAAGATGGCAGAGATACAAAAAACCTTCATTTCTGGATCCAGAACCACTGAACTAATGAGAGAGGAGGCGAAGCTCCAAGAACAATTAGAAGAGAGAAGAAAGCAAGAGGAAATTCTATGGAAGCAAAAATCCAGAGTACAATGGCTCAAGGAAGAGGAAAAGAATACAAAATTCTTCCATAGAGCTATGATGCACTGGCGCCACGTCAACAGAAACACCCACTTAGAGGACAACCAGGGCAACCCAGTCAGAGAACACTCTAAAATTGAGGCTGAGCTGATCAACTACTACCAGGACCTTCTAACGGAAACCAAGGAGGACAGAACGACAACCATCCAAAGAGTCACCAGACACATACCCTCACTGGTAACCTCCGAGCAAAATGCTGCATTAACATGGCCCATCACCCAAGAGGAAGTGGATCAAGTAGTAAAAACCATGCCTCCCGGAAAGGCCCAAGGCCCGGATGGGTTCACTACTGATTTTTTCCACCACCATTGGGACTTGGTCAGGAAAGAAGTATGGGAAGTAGTAGAGGAATCGAGAGCATCAGCCTTAGTCCTACCGGCTCTCAACGCCACCTTTCTCACCCTCATTTTGAAAGAAGAAAGATTCACAAACCCTAAAAAGTTCAGACCCATCGCCCTCTACAATGTTATCTACAAAATCATAATGAAGGTAGTAGCCAATCGACTCAAACCCATTTTGACACATGTCATCTCCAAGGAACTGGTAGGGTACGTATAAGGAAGACAAATCATGGATAGCGTCATCCTGGCTCACGAGGTCATCCACTCCCTCAAGACTTCAAGGACCCCAGGTATGCTAATCAAACTTGACCTTTCAAAAGCTTTCGACATAGCCACCTAGCAATACCTTCGAGTTGTCTTAGAATCTTTTGATTTCAGTCAGTGTTGGGTGAATTGGATCCTAAATCTCACCTCCTCAGCCTTCTTCTCCATCCTAGTGAATGGAGTCCCGTCCAAACCTTTTTCACCTTCCAGGGGCATCAGGCAAAGGGACCCCCTCTCGTCCTTCTTGTTTGTACTTATGGCGGAAGGCCTGGGAAGGTATATCAAGGTAGCAGTCACCGATGGCTCCCTTAAAGACCTACCACTACACAACATTCAGCCAGCGCCCTCTCATAGTCAATTTGTTGATGAAACCCTCCTTTTGAACTCCCCTATGGTCTGGGAGGCTAACCAACTCAACTCCATCCTCTCTGACTTCACTGAAGCCTCAGGCATGTCCCTCAACTTAGACAAATCCAAACTCTACTTTTTTAATCCACCAGCTTCTATTCAACTCCATATTTCCAAACTTCTAGGAATACCTAGGAGCTCCCTTCCATCCAACTATCTAGGCGTTCCCCTCACGGGGGCGGCTTCTAGATCCATTTTATGGGATAGCCTTCTCCTTTCCATCTCCAACAGGCTAAGCAATTGGACCTTCAGACCCCTCAATTTTGCTTCTTGGTTGGTCCTCCTCAAGTCCATATTGCAGGCCCTACCTACCTATCTCTTCACCGCCCCAGCTGCTCCTAAACAAGTTATCAGATCCATCAGAAACCTCCAGCAAAACTTCCTATAGCATGGTCACCAACCCAACAAGAAATGGGCTCTAGTAAACTAGGATAGACTCTGTACGCCAAAAATCCAAGGAGGATTGGGACTTCGGGATCCAGGAAAACTCAATCAAGTAATGGGAGCCAAAATCTGGTGGCGATGGCTAAAAACTCCAACAATTGCCTGGGCACAAATGTGGAAACAAAAGTACGCCCCCCTCACACTAGATAATCAGTTAATTAGGCACAATAATCAAATTCAGGGTTCCAATATCTGGAACACAGCCTGGCAAAATCACAAGTTGGTCCAAAACCATGCCTTTTGGGAGGTCCAAAATGGAGAAAGTGCCATGTTCTAGCAAGACTCATGGCAACAATTCAAACCCCTGAATGAAATGGAGGAGCTATCCAATCTCAAAAGAGCTCTCAATCAGGACACCTCCCTAAGGGTTAAGGACCTTTGTAAACCTCAAGAACAACAACATCTATGGCACCAATGGAAAGTCTCTAATCAAGATCTCGGAGTCCCAGAAAATCTCAATCTGCAGAGCTGGCAATTTCAAGCTAACCGCCAAAAAATACCCAAAAGAGAAGGGTCGGACATCCTAAGATGGGTGTATTCCACAGCTGGCACTTTCACAATAAAAGAAGCTTACTTCCTACAGGGCAATCACCAAGACAAAAACAAGGAGCCCATATGGAGCAAAGTCTGGAACCCCGCTCAATGGCCTAAGGTTTCCACCTTCCTGTGGCTGGTGGTGCACAACCGAGCCTTAACCTAGGACAACCTCAGGAAAAGAGGATTCATTGGACCATCTCTTTGTGTTCTCTACTATCAACAAGAGGAAACCAAAGAACATATCTTCAATGGATGCCACTACAGCCAACAAATCTGGGACCAAGGAGCACAAATAATGCGCAAATCCAACCAACATCGGAGCAGCATCAATGACACAATTGAGAATTGGGACCATATCACTTACAACAACCCACTTCTGAATCACATCTGGCAGTTTCTACCAGGATTCATTCTCTAGCAAATTTGGAAGGAACGGAATAAGAGAATTTTCCACTCCCAAGCTTCCACGCCGGAAGCCACCTGGGAGAAAATCAGCTCACTAATCAAGGAAACAATCAGAAGTAAATCATGGAAATAAGAGGACCTTAAATGCAACTCAGAGGAACAGTACATTCTTAAAAGCTGGCAGCCCATTCTAATCAATCAACCAGTACCAAGGACGCACAAGCACCAACAGACTAGTCCAACGACCTGGTCTCCCCCTCCAGCAAATTTCATAAAAATAAATTTTGATGGGGCCTCCAAAGGAAACCCAGGAACAGCAGGATATGGAGCAGTACTCAGAAATTCAAATGGAGAGATCCTTGGTCTCATTGTTGTCTTCCTAGGGGAAACAACCAACAATGTGGCAGAGCTAACAGGACTATTGAGGGGTCTCCAAGCAGCTATGGACAAAGATCACCACAAGATTATCTTGGAGGGGGACTCACAAATTGTCATCAAGTTAATCACCAAGATTCTTCACGGAAGCCACCCTTCAAAAATCTCACCAAGTTGGTGACTCTCTGGATTGCTAGACGACTTTACCCGCCTCCTCCAACCCCATCTCAGCATCATACCCTCCCACGTGAAGCGAGATGCAAACAGGATAGCGGATTGCCTAGCAAACGAAGCAGTCGAAATAGGAGCCGAACACTTCTGTTGGGAGGCCCACATCTAAAAAGACTCAGACATCTCCACTCGGTGCCAAACCTTAGCCACCAGAGACCTACAACCCCCGTATGGGGTGCCACGTCGCAAACTGGAGCCATGTGGGATAACGTCGGGACGCAATATTAATGCATCCACCGGCGACCATCCACTCAATCATTAACCGAGTATGAATCTGCGTAGCCATACCTAGGCAATGAGCCCCTTCGCACAAGTGAATGGTACAGGGCACCAGTGCACTCAACAGCAAGCCTTAATGGCTATGGAGGTCGTGGTTGCCCTCCTCCTTATCACCCGAATTGACAGAACAGAGCGACATTCGCCCATCACAGCGTCGAATGCAGAGTTCATTCCACCGGAGCAGTAGTTTGAGGTCCCGTTGAAGCTCTGGAGCAAATCATTCCATTCGCAAGGAACCCTAGTCATCTCCAGGGTCTCCACCATGCCCAAAGCAAGAGGTAAACTGCGCAGGGGTGCCGCTTGGTACACAGCCGAATCTCGATGCCAGAGATAGAAGAAATTTGAGCAGGCATTGGCCATGGCATCCATCCGAAGGTGTAAGAAACCACGAACGCCTCCAATGGTGTACGTGGAAGAGATTACCTTGGAGGATGCCATGCAGAGCTATCCCAAGCTACCTCTGTTCACAGTCCCGGACAATTGGAATCCACCCACAGATTTCGGCTCAGACGACAAGCCTCCGCCTGCGGGCAATCCGCTTGGTCCCAGAGCCAACAGCCCAGAGGAGCATTTCACCACTTGTTATGTAGAAGAAGAGACCCCATCTCGCACCCAGGGAAAAAGAGACCCACCACCTGGTGCACCTATGGAGGCAGCTACCCAGCTTTCTAACTGACCGGCACATGCAAGTGAGGGCGCAACAGGGCCCATTCCCCCAGCCTCCGTCGATAGCCACTGGCAGGACCAGCAACTCTTCACCGACTCGGGGTACCTCACTCTCATCTTTGATCTGAGGAGTCTGTTGGATGAACAGGTTTTTTGCCTCGCCCGAATTGATCAACGGCTCGACATGTTGTTCGCGGCTCACTCCAGAACTCTTCCAAAATGGCAATGCCCAACGTGCGCGCAGGCCTACGCACTTCCAACAGGTTGGTGAAAGCACGGGGATGAGGACGAGCGCACAGGCTAAAAGGTTCAATGATGTTCTTGGTTAGAAATTTTCTTTTTCTGTTTCTGAACCAGGCTGTGGCCCAGTTAGATCTTAGTTATTTTGTAACTAGTTTATGGCATACAGTTTAAACTTAATGGATGGAAGTCCTGGTTTCCTTCGGGCAGGAAGGAACTCTATTAATTTTGTTCGCTGGGAAACACATGGCACAGGATGCCCAGCTATCTTGGTTTCCTGTTTAGGTAGGACAGCTAGCATTGCAAACAGTCATTGTAACTTGATAATGATAATATAACAGGTCCTATCCTTTTTTACTTAAAAAAAAAAATAATTAAAATGTATATTTAATAATTATTATATTATATATTATATGATAGGGGTTAATGTGTTAATAATCACCTAACCTAGACCTTGAATCTACACCCCCTAAACTTATAAATCATCGACCCATAACCCATAACCCTTCTAAAGACACAATGTGATATATTCCCATTGCTCTGCATGTCAAAGTGAAGAAATTCAACCAAGCACAGGTAAACAATGGAAGTAACTATGACTCTCTTAAGGTAGCTAGATGATTCATCATATAATTAGTGATGTGCATGAATGGATCATTAATGAGATTCTCCATTGTCTCAAGCTATTATATTCTAGAGAAACCACATCCAATGGAATGGGCTTGGAAGAATTAGCGGAGAAAGAAGACCCTCATGTTGATCTTGACTCTAGTCCTAACCCATTCATAGTTTGGGAAACCTAGGGCATAGTTTAAGAAAATTAGACCATAACATTTGTCTTTGGGAGTCAAATTGATGATGGAAACAAGTGGGTGTGTGAGTCAAAATTTGAGTCCATAAACCTTCCCATATCGTTAAGGCATGTGAATAGTCTATCTACGATCATGATGGTATAAAAATGTATGAGCTTCTCTTGTGTCAACCAATTTGTGTACTTTGAAAGAAAAATAGGGTTTATGGTTTACATGATGAATTGATCATGGAAACAAGTGGGTGTGTGAGTCAAATTTGAGTCCAAAAACCCTCCCATATCGTTAAGGCATGTGAACAGTATATCCATGTAAAATTTCAATGCATACATAAACAATTTAAAAAAAATTCAACGTTGGCCCCATTCACAGGTCAATGTTGCCCATGTCTAGTCCTAGTACAATGTCTTTTCATTGTTCCTTTTAAAATTCACTCAATAGTACACACGGTCCCGCATCTAGTACTACAAGGGCATATTTTTATGGTGTTGATTAAACAATGAACAAAAAAAGAGGGATTTTTCATCACAACTATGACACACATACATTGTATATACATTAATGTAGAACCTAAAAGAAAACTGAAGAAAGGTTGATGCAAACTTAAAACTTGTGTCAAGCAATTTGTGTACTTTGAAAGAAAAATAGGGTTTATGGTTTACATGATGAATTGATGATGGAAACAAATGGGTGTGTGAGTCAAATTTGACTCCATAAACCCTCACATATCGTTAAGGCATGTGAATAGTCTATCCATGTCAAATTTCAGTGCATACAAAAACAGTTTGAAAAAATTTCAACGTTGGCCCCATTCACGGGTCATTGTTTCCCATGTCTAGTCCTAGTACAATGTCTTTTCATTTTTCCTTTTAAAATTCATTCGAAATTACACACATTCCCACATCTAGTACTGAAAGGGCATATTTTTATGGTGTTAATTAAACAATGAACGAAAAAGAGGGATTTGTCATCACAATGATATGGTTCAAACGAAACGAGGCAGGGATCGAATGTATAGAGTGGGTGTGTGATTCATATTTGAGTAATTTGGAAATGCACGTTCTTATTGCCACATAACTCATGGGACAAATTCCCATGTTTTTAAACCATTTCAACAAATATTCTATAGAAATGACAAACACAATCATCAAAACTTTGTTGATGCAATACTATGACAACAATGATGACATCTATGATCATGATGGTATAAAAATGAATGAGCTTCTCTTGGTTGCAAGAATATATTATCCTCTATTGAAAAAGGCCAACCACGTGAAGGTGGAAGCTCATATGGCCCCTCCCCTCCCCCTCACATCACTCTCAATTCCCCAATACCCAATCTATAAAATAGAAAATAATCGAAAGAAACCTAGTCAGATTCATGCATAGAAACTACAAAAACAAAAATTACTGAAGGTAAATGAAATTATGTGTTTGTAAATGATGTTGTTAGTTTACCAAGTAATTTAGTATATTGGCGACTATTTTCAGGTTTCACGTAATAATTAAAGAACATGTAACATAGGATATAAAAACGGCGCATAAAACTTAAAAACATGTAATTAACCCATGACATAAGTAAATTATTTTAAGAGAATAATTCATACAAATTAAAATATATAGTCACATACCTGATCCAACTCAACATCTGTATAATCATCTTTATTATGTATCTTCTTCTTCATCGAACTCGACATATGTATCATCATCCGGTTTAGAAACGGTTTCGAAAGGATTAATGATATCATCATTGTCATCAATGTCATTTTCGAACATATTTTCATCTACATCATCATCAAGAACTCAATTGTCTCCTACACCTAGATCATGATATTCTTCGTCTTCTTCACCTGTCGACCCTGCATGATATTTTGGCTCTGTCTAATCTGGTGAATCATCTTCTTCTTCAATATCATCTTCTTCCTCTACATAATTATACTTAACTAGATCATATCTAACAACAAATGACCAATTCCTCTTAGCTGGAAAATTTGAGTAAAAGACCTATTCACATTGGCTTGGAAAAACATAGTGACCATGTCCTCTTTCAAACATTGTTGCTTTAATCATCAGAAATCCGTCGGCATGATGAATAACAGTTCTTTCCTCATCGTGTTCATGCATTTGTAACCTACACCATTCGATGTCGAATAGAACTAATTTGAAGGAATTAAAGTCACACTCAAGTATATCATTCAAATACCCATAGTATATATTTTCATATTATCAGGGATGTCTGTCACTCCTAGAGGAAACATTGGTGACCTAGAATACTGCAGTTATCCCACTATCAAAAGTTTTCATGGTTTCATCCAACTGTTTGATGTGAAATTTACGACCATTGCACCCACATAGCCTTGTGGTGTTTCAACTGCAATATGCCATATATATATATATATATATATATATATATATATATATATAAGATGCATTGTCAATTAATAAATTAGATATTGCATTGTCAATTAATAAATTAAAATATCTATATAACTTGGAAAGTATCTGAAAAATATATAAGTACACATGTAGTCACATTAATATAATACAAAATAACTTAATAAAATGGGTGAATTTGCTTTCTTTTCCATCTTTCAAACCATATGCTAAATCAATTTCCTTTTGTGTAACATTGTCATCTCTGTTATGACAATCTTCTCTAACCAATTCAGACAGTCGTTTCCATGATAACCTACAACCATGATGTTGTTTACATATTTCAATCCACTCATTCATCCAGTCAAGATTGTTTGCAATGTATAAATGCAGTGCATCCCAATCTTGAGAAACTGAATCAAAAAATCATAATTCACCAACATTAAATATTAGTTATAACGTCCATGGTAAATATTAATAATTTATGAAATAAAATATACTAATATATTAATGTGTATGATCATATCCACAAAAAATGAAAATTTATTTGTATTAATATAAATCTCCACAATTATTAATATATTACCTCTCATTTTTTTCATTCTACCTTTCCCCAACATGTGCTCCTGATCTTCAATTGTTTTGATGGAGTTCACATCCCAAATTCAATCCACTACATGCATAGTTGGCACTACTAATTTAGGAATATATTGACTAATATACACCATGGATTGATATACCATATATCCCCCCACCATAGAACCCTTGGGGCATGCTCTTTGTCTAACCAAAGCCTTCAATGATTTCAAGTTCCTCTCCACCATCCACATTGACCTTGTGTGTACAGGTCCACAAATTTCAATCTCCTCAACTTGGTGTATGAGGAAGTGTTCTTGTGCATTGAAAAATGTTGGAGGTATATACTTTTCCATTTCACACATTAGCCGAGGGATTTCTCTCTTCCAATACTTTATATCATCTTCATGGATTTATTTCAATGACAACCATCTACATGAGCTCACGACACAAGAAAATAACATGTTTCAACATAACATAATATAATATATTGCATTACAAGTAAAACACATGTCATTAAGTACAACAAGAAATTGAAACGACATTTTTCATATAAATCACAACTAATTACCTCATGTATTTGCCAATAGCATATATAACTTGTTTGACGTTGTTGTCAAATTCATTTGGGAGAGATAGCGGTAGAACATACTGTAACAAAAAAAAATGAATTGTTATTTGTTTCGACCAAAGTAGACAAAAAAAAATAAAAAACTTAAAAGATGTATAAGTCCAATATATATAAATATGTATACCAAAATTATTACCTTAATGAAGGTATGCCAATCATGTGTTTTACCCCACCAAATTCACCTTTCTTCGTTAATATATTATTTATGTTTGAAGAAAAACCCATGGGAAATTTAATTCTTTGAATGACCTCTTTTACATCATTGTTGTGTTGCTCTGTTAATAACCATGGAAGGTTATTTCGGTCTATTCCATCTCTAATTGATCGGATCACACTTCACATTGCATGATTGGCTTCCTAAATGTCAGTACAAATTTTGACATTTTTTTCTTTATCCCTCCTACCATCTATGATTTGCCATAACGTTTATGTCACATTCTTCCCGATATGCATTGTATCAAACAAATGTGTTATTTTTATCTCCTCATAGTAGGGAAACCTCATGAATTGAGTGGGATAAAATTTCATTCCTCATGGAATCCCATTATTAATACCTTCATGATGGTAGCCTTCATGAAGCATAAAATAAATCACAAAAATAATTATCAAATACGGTAAAATAAATTCAATGATTAAAACAAACATTCAAAATATTACATATATGATACATAAAGAAATTGGGTACCTTGACGATTTCTATTATATTCCAACCTCTATAGGTGAGGTGTCATTCTTCGTGGTTTTAAACCAGTCTCTTCTTTCCCATTGAAAAGAAGTTTTACAATAGTAAAATGCCTATGGTTCTTAGGGAGGAGGTGTCTATACTCATCAAACACCACCTTTCCTAAACTTTTTGAATGACGATACTTCATCTTAGGACCACAAACTGGACATGCAAAGTTACCCTTTGTCTGAAGACCTGCAACAGATGGATTAATGTCAATTATATGATGATATTATTTAAAAATTAAACATGCAACATGATATCTTTAAAACATTATATAGTATTAAAGAGCAATAGAATGCTACATACCAAAAAAATGTGCTAGTCCTGGGGCATCATGAATTTTCCATAAAATTATTCCATGGAATTTAAATTTATTCTCCACGATTGGTTTATAGATGTCATACGTAGTGATGTCGGCCCATAACTTTAGTAGCTTGTCGATAAGAGGCTCGATATATACATTCATATATTTAACTTGGTACTTACCTAATTGTTTGAAATTACACATAATTACTATAACCATGATATGTATATATAAATAAATAAATAAACAAAATACATTATGCAAAAAATGAAACAAATGAAAATGTTACATTCAAAAAAGTAATGTAAGCAAATACCTGGAACAATCATTGTCAACATTATGTGCTCCCTCTTTATTGACATCCAAGGAGGAATGTTATTGTTGATAAAAAAAAATAGGCCACACTGAGTAAATAGACCTAAGCTCTTTGAATGGATTAACACCGTCATTTGCCAATGAAATCCTAACATTACAAGGTTCATCTTTGAAATCTATCCACTTTCCGCAATTTCCCTAAATGCATAACCATCGGAAAGCATTCGAAGAACACCATCTCCACTTCATTTACTTGCATGTTAATCCATAATTTGTGCTATGATTTCACACCTGAACAATCACTGCAAATGTGGAATTATGGGAATATGACGAAGAACCTTTCGAGGCACCCTTTTTGTTACTTGATCGGTTCGATATCTACTGATAAGACATTGTGGGCATTCTGTTTTCAAAGCATGTTGTCCATAATATATAATATGATCATTAGGACATGCATCTATAGTTTGATAATCCATTCCAATGTATTTCATAATGGCATGCAAATCTCAATATGTGCGAGG
>JASDQU010503734.1:34768-50684 GCA_032191745.1 Picea mariana
TTATGTGCTCCCTCTTTATTGACATCCAAGGAGGAATGTTATTGTTGATAAAAAAAAATAGGCCACACTGAGTAAATAGACCTAAGCTCTTTGAATGGATTAACACCGTCATTTGCCAATGAAATCCTAACATTACAAGGTTCATCTTTGAAATCTATCCATTTTCCTCAATTTCCCTAAATGCATAACCATCGGAAAGCATCCGAAGAACACCATCTCCACTTCATTTACATGTATGTTAATCCATAATTTGTGCTATGATTTCACACTTGAACAATCACTGCAAACGTGGAATTATGGGAATATGACGAAGAACCTTTCGAGGAACCCTTTTTGTTACTTGATCGGTTCGATATCTACTGATAAGACATTGCGGTTATTCTGTTTTCGAAGCATGTTGTCCATAATATATAATATGATCATTAGGACATGCATCTATAGTTTGATAATCCATTCCAATGTATTTCATAATGGCATGCAAATCTCAATATATGCGAGGTAAAATATTTGACGATGGTAACAAAAATTCACCTAACAATCTACAACATAACAAATAACTAGTTAATGTAAAGAATATTAATTGTAAAAATTGCATTCTTATTTTACACATTAATTAACACTAAAAAGAAATAGAAAAAATTCAACATTTATGTATATGAGATGAAACATATTGCATACCTTAGGATCTGTGTCATACAAGTGTCTCGACAAATTATTCATAACCTTTAAGTTCACTAGAAGCAATGTAGTGGAGAGAATATTTGCTCTTGAGCCTTCATAAAGTCATTTATTTTCCTTTTATAATAGGGGTTCATCATAAATACCATCATTGTCCCCATCCTCAACCAGTTGAGCAAAAAAATATTGGATCATTTGATTTGTCCCATCATCTTATTCCATGGGATCATTAACTTGATTTGTCCCATCATCTTATTCCATGGGATCATTAACTTGATTTGTCCCATCATATTCTTCCATGAGATCCTCATTTTCTTGATCATGTTCCTCATCTTGTACAACATCATTTCTACTAGTACTACTTGGTGCAATATTCTGCAGAAACTTAGAGGGAAACTCTAACTTTATAATTACAAACAATCATGCAAAATTAGTGTGTAGTATAACAAATATTCAAACAATATATAAACATATATATAATTTTATATAAAATCAACAATATAAAAACAGATAATGAATATATAGCTAATTACCACGGGACGATATTCATTCAATCCCTCATCAATGTGTCCATATTTCCTACAATGTTTTGTAGTTGTTGCTATTAAAATTCTTAAGGGACGTGTAAGGCAACATTTTTTGCAAGGGAAATAACATCTACCATCACCCTTTTCACCTGCTTTACTTTTTTTCCACCTCTAATATTCGGCGACATTCTTCTGCACAAAAATACCCTTTCTAAAGTTTTGAATCGTTGTTGTTATAGAAATTAGATTGTCGCAACATCTCTAATTTGAAAAATATTTATAGATATATTTTTCGTTGCAAGAGCGATGAAAGTTGACCAAGTTAATGTTGACTTTGTCAAATAGTGTAACGATCAAAGTTGACTTTGTCAAATACTTTAATGGTCATCATTGAATCGTCACTCTTGCGATGATAGCCAAAGTTCATCGCAAGAGAGACAGGAGTCCACTATCTTCACAGTCGTTGCTCTTGCGACATAGATCTGGCTTTGTCACTCTTAGCCAAAGGTTCCATCGGAAGCGCGATCAATGCGGGATGGATTTATAAAAACATTTAAAAATTCAATTCTTTATCTTCAATTGTGAGACAAAAGGTTACTTTCATCACAAGCAGTCGTCACAAATTTTTAAATATGTAGTAGTGATGAAAGTCCGCATGGAGGTCTTTCAACTGAAGGGGAGTGTTCTTCTATGGTGGAAGACACTCCTACCTCAACTAAACATGGTTTCCAAAGATGTGTCATGGGAATTGTTCGAGGAATGGTTCTAGGAGAGGTACTTGTCTGAGGAATTCATTGAGTGTCAGCTTAATGAGTTCAATGCCTTATGACAAGGTAGTCATACAGTGCCAAAGTATGAGGTCAGATTCATGGAGCTACTTAGGTATGCTCCACATATAAACATTGAAAAGTTAAAGGTCAACAAGTTTTTTTTTGGCATTAACTTCAACATTCATGCAAAGGTATGAATCATAATGCCTTAATCATTACATGATGTAGTTCAAAAGGCCCTCATAGCTAAGGAAGAACTGAACAACAGGGGTCAAGGAAAAACTCCTTCTAGACAGGCTGTATCGACAAAACCGGGAGCGAGGAAACACCTGACACCAACCAGATAGTCTTCAGCGCATCGAGATACACCCAGAGGACCTATGTTCATGACAAAAAAATCATCATCATAGGACTCCTTATAGAGGACCACTGCAGTAGCAATGTCATCCATAGTAGCAACAGTTTAGGCCTGTTCAACAGAATAGACCGAGATCAAAAACCGTTAGACCATCATCTTCTACTCAGGGACCAAGAGCACTGGATCGAAGACTAGATGTTGGAAATATGGTGAGCCACATTACCAACGATACTGTCTGATTGAGAAGGCCAGAGCGGTCGAATCATCAGGACCCACTATAGTGGGAGATTTGGGCAAGGACCATAGGATACATACAACAATGAACAACCACCAGGCTAAGCACCAGTCTATTGTTCTAGAGACATCAGGTACAATCGTAGACTAGAACTATAGTATATTGATAGATCCAGGTGCTATAGAAATATTTATCTCTATTGCAGCACTAAAGAGAATTAAGGTAAAGGTAGTCGATCAGAACGAGTTTAGATATGTATAAATGGGATCAGGTGCCAAACATAAGGTTGGAGGAAAGGTTACGGACTGTAGCCTTAACTTGGGAGACATTTTTATGAAGGTGGATCTTTATGTCACAATTTTATGATGTTATGACATAGTGATTGATATAGATTGGTTGGAATCTCATGATGCGATACTTAACTATAAGATGAAATGGTTAAGTTTGACAGATGATTTGGAACAACGTAGGGTGATTGTAGGAAGAAATCAGGTAGTGTCCTTAAGGTTTATTTCTTCCCTACAATTGGAGAAGAGTATGTGCAAGGGATGCAAGTTATATGAAATCTTAGGGATGAATGAAAAGGGAAAGGTTGAAGGACTAGAAATTCTTCTCATAGTAAAAGAGTTTGCAAACCTGTTTCCAATATAATTACCAGGTTTATCGCATGAAAGAGAGTTGGAGTTTACAATAGACTTGAACCTGGAATTGAACCGATAGCGAGAATGCCTTACTGGATGTCAACAAAATTGAAAATGCAATTGAAGGAGTTATTGGATTTGGGATTGATATGTCCAAGCATGTCACCGTGGGGTGCACCAGTTATTTTCATGAGAAAGAAGGATGGATCATGGAGACTTTGTATTGATTATCATCAATTGAATAAAGAAACAATAAAAAACCAGTATCCATTTCCAAGGATAGATGATTTGTTTAATCAGATGAAAGGATCGATGGTATTTTTGAATATTGATTTGACATCAATATATCACCAGTTACAGATTAAGGATGAAGATATCCCTAAGACCGCTTTTAAGACTAGATTTGGACACTATGAGTTTACAATTTTACCTTTCATATTGACAAATTCCCCAGGGGTATTCATGGGTGTAATGAATGGGGTGTTATGTGAATACTTGGACAATTTTGTTCAGGTTTTTATTGATGACATACTAATTTATTCTCGGACGAAGTAAAATCATGATAAACACTTTAGATTGGTACTGGAGTTCCTAAGAGAAAACAAATTGTACGAGAAGCTATCAAAATGATCTTTTTACCGAATGAAGATTCATTATTTGGGACATATCATATCCGATAAAGGTATAATTATAGATCCAGCAAAAATAGAGGCTACTATGGAATGGCCATCCGAACAAACGTACAAGAAGTACACAATTTTATGGGTCTAACAAGATATTACCGACGATTTGTTGAAGGCTTTTCAAAGATAGCAAATCTGATCACGAAATTGCAGAAGAAGAATAAAAAGATTGTATGGATTGAGAAATGCGCAGAATAATTTCAAAATATTAAGGAGTTGTTGACAACAACACCAATACTAAAAGTCCCCAATATGGACAAGGAATTCTCGGTATGCACAGATGCATCCAAGGAAGGTTTAGGTGGATTTTTCATGAAATACAGTCGAGTAATCGCTTACACTTCGAGGAAATTGAGAAAACATGAAGAGAACTATGGAACGCATGACCTGGAACTATTGGAAATTATATATGCCTTGAGAGTTTGGAGACATTATCTAAGTGGATGAAATTTTGAATTAAATACAGATCACTGTGGATTGTAGCATATTTTTACACAAAGTGACTTGAACACACGACAAAGGCATTGGTCAGAATTACTTAGCGATTACGACTTTGAAATTACTGATCCAGATTTTATGAGAAGAACGAAATGAGTATAGATTATTAACGGGTGCTTAACACAACAGAGATATAGTAAAATTGGTTTTCTATTCAACAAGGAAATAAGTTGAAACTGTAAAATGCAGTGGAAACAAGCTTGTCGGAATGGTGGTGGCTTATCTTTGAGAAGAGAAGTGACGATTGCACTCATTGGAAAGAAGATCATTACAATGGGGCTCTAAAGGCCTTTTTACAATAAACAGGAATGCCAAAAATCCTAGACATCCAAAAACCTAACCCTAGGAGATGAAGCGCCAAAAGTCATGTGAGCCCTGTCTGGGTAAGTTAGTACATCAACTTCCTGGGGTCGTAACTTTTGCATATGATATCCATTTTAGGCATATGATAGAACGTTGGAAAGGTATCATCAAGGAGATTAATTTTGGAGTATCAATCATGCCTTCATCTATCATTGAGAATATATATCCTGAAAAACCTTCATTTAGGCCCTCAAAATGGCCCCAGAAGTTAAAACTGCTAAAAATAGTAAATTGACAAAATTGCAAGAAAATTGTTTTGAGCCAGTTAGAAAAGGTGGGTGGCCACTGATATCCACCTGGATCAATACTCCCTCCTTAGGAATCAATTGTCTCCATTGCATTTATTTCCCCCATCATATGAGGAAATTTCTGTTGAATTTGGCCCCGAGTGAGCCACTTGCCTTGGTGCAGGAGCTGCCCTTCTTTGACGGCTCGATAAAGCTGGATCCTTTGTTGTCAAGTGCCCTTGATCTGTGTGTCCACAATATGATCATTGGATTCCTATTGTATGCATTCGGGGTTGAGCTCTATTGGTGTCAATTGTTTTGCTACGTCGGAGGTGTCCAATAATGGTGGGAAATAAGGGTGAAGGACATCCACATTGAACACTAGGTTCAGGCCAAGGAAAGGAGGAATGTTCAGCCAAAAAGCATTATCCCCCTGTAAATTATCCCACACTTGGTGATGGTGTATGGACCATAACGGAGTGGGTGAAGCTTCTAATGGGGTCCTGTAAGGCGTTCTTTCTACAAGTGCAACCAAACTTTGTCGCCCACCTGAAACTTATGTGGCACCTGATGTTGATCATGGAGATACTTGTACTTGTCATTGGACTTCTGTAGGATATCATGAACCTGTTGGTGGATGTGTTGGATCCACTCAATGAACCGGGTGGCTTTGTCAACTTCATTTGGAGCATGAGATGAGTAGGTTGAGGTGACCGCAAGGGGAAGTGCAACATCTATGGGACCCAATGGTTGGAATCCCAACCCCACCTGAAAGGGGTTGTGGTCGGTTGAGCTATGCAAGGCTCGGTTTAGCTATGTTGGACATAGATAAGTCTCTCATCCCATGTGTGAGGGTACTTTGAATTATACATGTGAAGGATATGTGCAATCATTCAATTTATGACCTCGATTTGGCCATCTGTCTGGGGGTGGAAGGCCATGGATTTGGTGAGCTTGGTGTCCAACAGTGACCAGAGGCTCAACCAAAATGTGTTGAGAAATCGACTGTCCCAATCTAAGACAATGGTTTGTGGGATTCCAAAATGTACCCAAACTCATTCAAAGAAGAGCTTGGCAATGGCCTTTATTGTGATGTTCTTCTTGCAGGCAACCAGAATCGCCATCTTAGAAAAGAGATCAATAACCACAAAAACACAGTCATTTCCCCGCTTGGTGGATGGGAGGCCCGACATGTATTTGATTGAGATGGATTCCCATGGCTTGTCATGAGTAGGAAGAGGGGTGTACAGGCCTTGTTTCTCAGTAGTCAGTTTGGCAATAATGCAGGCAATGCAAGACCTGATATATTTGTTGACCTCCTATCGAAGTTTCGGCCAGTAGAAATGTTTCTATATCATCGCCATTATCTTTTCGATGTCGAAGTGTCCTGCCACCCGACTATAGTGGGATTCCCAGATCATCTTCGCTCGCTCTCTTGATGGAACACAGATATGGCCCAGACAACACAACAACCCATCCTGAATATGGAAATTATCGACAATTATGTTTGCACCCAGCATTTGGTAGGTGGTGGCAAATTCTGGGTCTGTCTCATAGAATTGGGGCCATCCATAGGTCTCATGGCCACAAGAGTTTAGCACCATGGTGAGTGTCGCAACTGGTGGTATGTTGAGGAAATCAGCAATGTGATGGGTGATTCCTATTTTATAGTTGATGTTGAGGTGGAATTGTTGCAAGTATGTGGACCAATTTTGATGGTGATCATTCTGCAATTTTCCTTCTATCTGCATGAACTGCAGTGGCTTATGACCAGTGTGGATGATTGTCTCCTTCCCAAGAATTTAATGTCTCCACTAGAGGCGGGCTTGCATAATGGAGTATATTTCTTTGTCATAAGTAGGGTACTTATGGACAACATCTGATAGTGTCTCACTATGATAGGCCATGGGGTGGCTGTGCTGAGTGAGAATGATGCCCACTGCATAGTCTGAAGCATATGTCTCGATCTCAAAGGGTTGTTGCAAGTCTAGTAGTGAAATTACTAGGGTTGAGCACAAGTGTTGCTTCAAATCATCAAACGCTTGTTTTCGGGACTAGCCCCATGCAAATTTTGCCTTACCACCACCCCTGGTTATTTTCTTGAGGGCCCATGCAATATGGGAGAATCCCAACACAAACCTACAGTAGAAATTGGCAAGGCCCAAGAAGCTCTGAAGCTCAGTGAGTGTGGTTGGGGCTATCTAGTCATGGATGACTTGGATCTTCACTGGATCCACATGTATGCCATGTTGATCAATGATGTATCCTAGGTAATGGATCTTGTCCATGCTGAAGGAGCATTTTTCCAAGTTGGCATATAGTTTGTGTTGTCGCAGGGTGTGCAGAACCTGCTGAATATGTTGCAAGTGTTCGGCCCAAATCTTGTTGTAAATGAGAATGTCATAGAGATACACCAATATAAAAGTATTGGTGAATGGCCATAGGATATCATCCATCATCCTCATGAAAGTGGTTGGAGCATTTTTCAAACCAAAGGGCATGACCAACCATTAAAAAAGGCCTTCCTTTGACTTGGCAGTTTTCCATACATATGTATGTTCTATTGGGACCTGGTGGTAGCTAGACTTCAGATCAATCTTATTGAAGTATTTATCCCCCATGAGTTGATCAAGGAGGTCGTTGATTCGGGGAATCAAGAACCGGTTTCTGACTGTGATTTTATTCAGAGCCCGGTAATCAATGCAGAGTCACCAGGTTCCATCTTTCTTTTGTACCAGCACGATTGGGCTCCCGCAAGGTGATAAGTTGGGATGGATGTGCCCCTTGTGAATAATTTCTTGTATCTATCACTTGATCTCCTCATTCTCTAATAGAGAGCGGTGGTAGATTGGCCCATTGGGAAGCGCTGTGATCGGGGTCAGATCGATGGGGTGCTTGACCTAGTAGTGCAGAGGTACCCCGGTAGGTGAGGAGAAGATATATAAGTATTCTTCCATGACCTTATCTACTTGCTTCCGTTGTGTGGAGAGGTCAGCCACAGAGACCCTAGATGTGGTTGTGATCTTTCGCTTATTCTGAGAGTGAATCACGAAGAAGAAAAAATTCCCCATCTAAGAGATGACCTTCCTGTATTTCTTAGCAGAGATCAAGGAAATATAACTAGGTGGGACTACCTCGGGTATCCTATACAATTTCCTGTTCAAAGTAATAGTAACACTACAAGGCCTAGACTCATATAAAACATGACGTTTCCATAAATAAGGTTGGCCTAAAATAAAATCACAAACTTTGAGAGGAGAAACATCACACAATACCTCGTCTTCGAAGAGATTGATGTCGTACGAGTGTCGGAACTGTTGGTTGACGCAGAGATCGCTTCCTTGGCGGAGCCATCCAATGGTGTAGGGTTGTGGGTGTGGAATTGTCGACATGGCCAGCTGCTTGATGACCTCTGTTGAGATGAGGTTCTTCTGGCTACCGCTAACAATGATGAAGTGCAGTGGGGTTTCATTTACCCACATCTGTGAATGGAAGAGTCGTTCTCCTTCTTCTGGCTTGTATGGTTCACCAGGCTGGAGCTTGGTGGTAGAAACAGTGGCACTGGGTTCCACGGCAATGATTTGTCTTCCCATTTCTAGTTCTGGCTCAGAGTCAGAACCCACATCTGATTCAGAGGCTTTCACTTCATCCAATAGCGACTGCTTTGAGCAGCAGTCAACAGTGTTATGCCAAGGGATCTTATGGAAGTCGCACCACTTCCCGATATATTTCTTTGTCTTTCCAGTGTCCTTTGCTTGCATCTTGGACTGGTTGTCCTAATACTATCCATATTTTCTCTATCCTTTGTTCTG
This sequence comes from Picea mariana, assembly GCA_032191745.1. Taxonomy (NCBI): domain Eukaryota; kingdom Viridiplantae; phylum Streptophyta; class Pinopsida; order Pinales; family Pinaceae; genus Picea; species Picea mariana. The sequence goes on from JASDQU010503734.1 coordinate 43,561, forward strand.
TGGGTTGGGGCTTCCCTTTCCTGGATTTTTTTATGAGGGGTTCCTAGGCCCAAATTGTCGTGTCTTTTGTTTGAGCTTATGCTCGATTTTGACGGCATATCGGTAGGTCACGCCCAAGGATGAGATGTCTAGAAATTCCATTTCAATCTGTATGTATCTATGTAGAGTGATGCGATACTTGAGCACCAGATATCTCTCTGAATCTTTGATACCCAACTTGGTGTGCAAGGTATGGAAGATATTTGTGAAATCTGGCACTTCTTGGTCTCTTTCTTGCCGCGGTGTGGTCCATTTGGTATACAAGTCATCATAACTTCCAAAAGGGTAGTATTTTTACTTAATAGCATCCCCGAAGGATTCCCAAGTGGCCATGACTATAAATAATGAGGGTTCCTTTGTTTCCTTTTGCTCACAGAAAGTTTCCCACCAATATTTGACATGGGGAACGGCTTTGAGGAGTGCAAAAGTAATCTTTTCTCTATTCGAAAAGTTATGGAAAGAAAAATACCCTTCTAGTAGATTCAACCACTTCTCTACAGCAATTATGTCTATATGACCTTCAAATATAGGAATATTGAATTTTATTTGTACCTTTAAGGGGGCAGCGCCTCCGCTCGAAGAAGATGCATCGCTTGTTGGTAGTCGCCGAAGGATTTGCACGAAACTATCCATAATCTCGTTCCTTTTTTGTGTGAGGGATTCCTTAATAAATAGTTTGAAAGGATCTCATGTCCCTTCATATTTATTTTATCCTACAATGAGAGGTCGCTTGGGCACGTGAGAGATTTTGTTTTCAAGAGAAACAAGCTCGAGACCCAACTCTTTGTACTCCGACCTCGTTGGGGACATGCATTAAGACGATAAGGAGCAGACTGCTCTGATACCACTGATCCATATTTTATGAGCATAACGAAATGACTATAGATTATTAACAAGTTCTTAACACAAAATAGCAGAGATACAGTAAAATTGGTTTTCTATTCAATAAGGAAATAAGTTGAAACTGTAAAATGCAGTGGAAACAAGCTTGTTGGAATGGTGGCGGCTTATCTCTGAGAAGAGATGTGAAGATTGTGCTCATTCATAATAAGATCATTACAATGAGGCTATGAAGGCCTTTTTAGAATAAACAGGAATTTCAAAAACCCTAGACATCCAAAAACCTAACCCTAGGAGATGAAGCACCAAAAGTCATGTGGGCCCTGTCTGGGTAAGTTAGTACATCAACTTCACGGGGTCGTAACTTTTCCATACGATCTATGTTTTAGGCGTATGATAGCCCATTGGAAAGGTATCGTCGAGGACATTAATTTTGGGGGCTCAATGATTCATTTGGATATTATTGAGAAGCTCGATCTCAAAAAACATTCATTTACGCCCTCAAAATGGCCCCGAAAGTTAAAACTGCTAAAAATAGTAAATTGCAAAAATTGCCAGAAAATTGTTTTGAGCCAGTTGGAAAAGGCAGGTGGCGACCGATATCCACTTGGATAAATTAATTACATTAAAGGAACTTTGAACCAAGTGGCATATTCTTTGAGTTAGAGACCATGCATATTTTTGGTATCACCTCTTAAGACGAATCTTTGAGAAAATATTCTAACTTTACAATTCGACAATGACTCATATAAATAAGTTAATAATAATATTGGATGAGATACCATGATGGTACCAAAATATGAAGGTTGTTCACTAGACAAAAATGGATTGTTGATATTTAACGAAATAATTTATGTACCACCTAACGACGAACTAACAAGGTTGATCTTGAGTGAAGCACATCGAGCAGTATACATGGCTCATCTGGGAGTCACGAAGATGAAATCGGACCTTAAGTATTTCTTCTTCTAGAAGGGAATGAAAGCAAAAATAGTTGGTTACATGGTGATATTTCTAGAATGTCAACAAGTGAAGGCTGAACATAGACATCCAGCAAGATTGTTACAGCCACATGTTATTCCAGAATTGAAATGGGAAGTCATTTCAATGGAATTTATCGTTGGATTTTCACTGATGGAAAGAAAGCACAATTCTATTTTTGTGGTAGTTGACACTCTGATGAAGAGTGCACACTTTATTCATGTGAGTATGATGTATCAGGTGCTAGACATAGCTAGAGTATTTGTGAGCAATATTGTGAGATTGCATGGAGTACCAAGAAGGATCATATCCGATCGAGGATCGGTGTTTACAGGACAGTTTTGGACCAGTTTCCAAGAGGCTTTGGGAACACAACTAAACTTTAGCACAACTTATCACCTAGAGACAAATAGGAAAATAGAAAGAACAAACCAGATTTTGGAGGATATGTTACGTATGTATGTAATGAACCAACAGAAACGTTGGGAAGAATTCTTGCCACTAGTATAGTTTTCATACAACAACAACTATCAAAATATGATTAAGATGGCACCATTTGAATTTATTTATGGGCGACCGTGTCGAATGTCATTGAGTTTGGATCGACTCTAGGACAGGATTTTAGTAGGACCAAAAGTGATACAAGAAATGGAAGAATAGATGCAAGCGATAAGAAAGAGGATTAAAGAAGCGCAAGATCGGTAGAAAATTTATGTTGATATGCATCACATTGACCGCAGTTATGAAATTGGAGATAGAATCTTCTTGCGGGTAAAACGGCACAAGATTTCGATCAAGTTTGGAAAGGGTGCTAAAGTCTCCCCTATATTTTTGGGACATTTTGAGGTCATGGAAAAGAAAGGACATGTGGCTTGTCGAATAGCCTTGCCCGATTCTTTGAGGCATATGCATGATTTATTTCATGCATCTGTTTTGAGACATTATATTAGTGATCCTTCACGTGTTATTGACATGAGTTCCTTGTAGGTGTCAGACGAGGGTGCTCTCATGGTGGACCTAATCCACATTCTGTACCATCACATTTGACAGCTAGGGTGTCGAAAAATCAATCATGTCAAGGTCCAGTGGGACAATTATAGTCCACACTCAGCTACCTGGGAGGATGCATTTGAGATGTGTCAACAGTTTCCTTACTTATTTTGATAGATTTACACATATAGATCTATGTATGATACATTTATTACTTTCTTTTATATATATTGTACAACTATGGGACAAATTTTAAAACAAGAGGGGGTGTATGTAACATCCCTCTCTAACTGAACACACTATTATTGACTTATTCTTTGAGGACACTTTCTTGCAAGTGATTCGAGTATGGTACTTTGTTATTTCATTCATATTATGGGTTATATATGATGATGATGAGGTGTTATGGCTTATTGATTATATTGTTGTATAAATATATTGAAAAATGATTTTGAAAAGTTGTCCTGAGTGTGTAGGACATATGAAATATTTAGGATGTTGATGGCATCAATGGATTCTCTTGGACTCTGGATTGAGTCAGGGAGTGGATTATATTTACTAAGTATTTCATTTCATGCACATATGATGAACAGTGATTATAGTATGATTTATGTATATGGAATTATTGAAAGTGTTTTTGTGGGTGGATGTAGGCTTGACGATGCTTGCTAATCCAACTCACATAAGGAGTAGAGGGGCCATGCACAGAAACTAGACATTTGAGGGAGAGGTGTGACAGTGTCCCTGTCACAGCCTACTAGCACTCCCACCATGGTCGTAACTATAGGTTAATGACTACCTAGTTCAAGAGTTCCACGATGTCGTGAGGGAAGACTGAGATTGTAGCTCACGAAGATTTCTAAGGAGCACGCAATAGTGTGGAGTCCTTATTCCTTAGAATCCCTTAGTCTCCCACAACGTCGACCGAGTGGAGTATTTACTCCAAGGGTCGGACAACTTCCAAAATGATTCTAAGGCAACTGGCACCCTTGGAGCATGGAGGTGCATCTTGAAGGGAACGTCGTATAATTAAAATTCAAGTCAATAAATCCAGGTGGCCTAGAAAAATTTGAATTTTAAACATGGTTGGATTAACTCATTAAATAAACAATATATTTTTAGTTGAAAAACAAATCTGATAAGAGTCAAAGCGTAAGTCTAAGATTTGTCCTAAGTCTAAGTTTAAATTGGGACTAATTAAAATTTTAACTTGGGATAAATCAAATTCTAGGAAAAGGTGGTAAAATATAAATATTTAATAAAATGCAGATGTGTGCATGAATTTGATAAAAAGGAAATTTAAACCGAAACAAATAATAACTTGAGAGGTTGGTTGTACATAGAATAGAATCCAGAGTCAAACTACACTAGTATAACTAGAAGAAGACTCATAATTAAACTCTAACTATTATCTAGTTAGGAGACACTCCTTAAATGAGAATATGGGGAACAAAGGGACACCTAGGAGTGAAAATAGGAACACATTGAGGAATGTGAGGGAATTTGACCTTTTTCATTAAAATAAAATTGGTAATTACTGGTGTAACTTGGGGAGAATGTGACAAGTGTGTGAGTAAGTAATCCAAATTAAAACTAACTAAAAATTTAATTATTTGTGCCTAAGGACATGTGTCAAGGAAGAAAATTCTATAAAAACAAATTCTGGGGATAGGAAAAGGATTTGATTTCTGAGCATGGTTATGCTGGCAAATTTTTATTGGACTATGGTTTACTTGTGAGAGTTGGGATACAAAGATTGTAAAAAGAGTGGAAGCTCTTCCTTGCGAGGGAAATCCTTGGAGATATATTGTTTGTTTTTATGTGCGTGACCCCTTTGTAGCTCGGGGAGCTAAGGGGGAAGAAGAGGACCCATAGATTTGGTTGGGAGGTACTGGTGAAGTCTCTGTGATTAGCAAGCGAAGGAAAGGAAGGAGTGCAAGACTTAAAGGCATATTCAGTACGCAACATTTCTTGGTGCTAGTATTTTATATTCTGAATTTTATTCATAGTATTAGTGTATTTGTAAGTTAGACTGATAGAGAAAATGTAGATTCACTGGAAATTTAAATTCCAAATGCTACAACTTTTGTCAACGGATAATAGTTATAATGGTTGTATTATTTAAATTTCTCTGAAATTTGGATGTTTGTATTGTTGCATGATATATGTTCTAAAACTCGTAGTTTACCCATTGAGAAGTTGTATGATCAAAGTTTAGTTGAAATTATTTAAGGAAATTGTTGGTGTATTTATCACTGGTAAACTGTGGAATCAAGTCCAATTTTGTATTTGTGAGCTCTTTGTTAAAAATTAGTCGAATCCTAAATTAATCCATTATGTGGAAACTATGTTGTTTATACTCTCAATATGAATTTCTTATCGTGGAAATCTTTGTGGAAATTCTCTTTCAATTCATGGTAATATGGATTCTATTGATTCTGTGTAAATCTGAATGTAATGAGCTTCTCTGTTGAATTTCATTTAGCTCCTAATCAATTATTACGATGAGATCCTTGTCACATTGTAATTTAGATTCAATTTTTATCAAACTCCCTGTTTAATTCATGATAAATTCAATTATGTTGAATGGTGGATTCCCGATGGTTTTGTTTAATCCAAAATTATTTTGTTCCTCAAATTTAAATCCTTGGTTAACCAAAGTTATCAGTAACGAGGAATCTTTGTGCTTAAGTATCTTAATTTCAAACTTCAAGATCTTGGGATGTCTGTGCGAAGGTCTCTGAACTTATAAATTTTACTTACTTCATTCATGGACATTATCCATTTTCCTTAACAAGTTAGGCATGTGACCAAGGGCTAGAACCCAGTGCTGAGAAAAGAGTGTTATTTAGAGCTCCGTGACTCTGGTTCTCTGGAGGTTCTTAAACTTATACACTCTTTTTCTCCCGAATTGTTAACCGGTCGAAACCAGTCATGAGCTGAGTTGACAAACAATTGTAGGTTAACCCTACCCCACCTTCTTCCATTAATGTTATAACCCTAATTTGCACTAGACATGCTTACCTGGCTTCAGGCCATCTCAGATTCCTTCTTTTCCAAAGCACTGCTAAACAACTCTTCTTAAAAACACTTTTTATAAAGGCCCACACACCATGCTCTATTACTGCACGTGTGTACACGCTAGCTGACCCAAAAAAACCTGCATGTACCTACAAAAGAACGAAAAAAGGAAAGTTGTCGACGGAACACACAGCTTTGGGTGACTTAACTAAACCTTCTGGACATGCATGGCCGAGGGTTCATCCAAATACCTAGATTATTCTAGCCTATAAAATAAGGGTTAGGGGTCCCATTTGAAAGAGGAGAATCATAGTAAAGAAACTATAACCGATTTCGCATTCCCTTTGTCCCAACCCTTTAGCCATCCTTGTGCAAAGAGAAAGATAGAGCAAAGAATTTGGAGGACAGTTGAAGAGGAGCCCAGGACCAAGTTCATGGCGTATTGGTCGGCTTCATCATTGTAAGTTGATTTGTTGAAGTTAATAATAAATAAATGCTTTTCCTGTCCCACCATATGAGGTTTTCATGGTTTATTACATACTTGTTTATTGAATCTCTAACCCATTAATCTATATATCAAATGCATGTGGAGTTTGTTGCTTGTTTTGTGTGAATGCAGGTCATCCTTGGGAGGAGAGATGCAATCAAAAAGTGATCAAGCGTGAGGAAGGATCTACATCAAACGCCCGAAATAAGGTATGCTCGCTTGATCTTCTTAACTATGTATTTGCTTAAGAATAATGGGGATTAGGTCTGGGATGACGGTAGAAAGTAGAAATCTTTAGGTCTTTTCTGCATGCATAATTAAACCCTAAGTGCTAGTCCGTAGAGGTATTTCCCACTCACAACAATATTGGCAACTGTACTGGGGGGATTTCTAGGGTTCCTGGGAATATTTTTGGGTATTTTTAAGAACTGGTTTCATTTTCCTGTTTTTAAAGTTTTTGCAAAAGTCTGAGCTAACAGAGATTCTGGTCTTCCATACCAGTTATCTTTGTTTATTTGCTTGACTATATTTTTTTTTCGAGACCCATAGAGGTACGCACGGCCTGTATAAGGTCTGCACGCGTGTACCCGTGCCCTGCATTCTCACAGCCCGCGTGTACACGCTAGCTGAGGAGGTGAAAGTCGCGTGTATGATTCCAGAAAATTTCTTTTAAATAGGCAGTCATCCTCTTCCCTATCAGAATTAGTCCTTCTCAGGGGTTTTCTGGAACTCTTTCTAGTCTTTGTTGTTTGTAGTCTATAGCTTA
>JASDQU010503735.1:11595-24616 GCA_032191745.1 Picea mariana
CTGTTCCCCTAGGATTTACTGTTGTTTGTGGTGACCTTAGTAGCCTATCTCTCTAGGTTCTTACCCAAGGTGACTGTGGAGGGGAAAGTCTTCACGGTACCTGGAATTGATGTTGGCCAAACTCACTCGGGCTCCTTGGAGGGTATACCCACGATTATGTGTGGGAGCTTGCACCAGGGTGTAAATCCATTAAGCAGGTCGTCAGCGTAACTTTTCCACCTTAGCCCTGCCCCTTCTCGTCTCGTTGTTGCGACGTTGGATTTCATCACCAACTAGTGGCTTCGAAATTAGAAGGTATTGTTTGCTTGGTGATTGATTCCTATATTTTGTTTACTAGCACGTGTTGTTTGCTTCTCGAAGTTGACCATAGGAATTTCTTCGCGGAGCTTGCCACTCATTTACAATTGCTCCCCCGCGACGTTCACGTAGGATGCAAGGTTTATCTCCAGAACATTTGGACGGTTCTCAACCTTTGCCTACCAGTACACCTGAGGGCTCTCCTCATCAGAGTGAAGTCCCAGTTGTTACTCCACCACATGTGGAAACAAGTGACGTCCCAGTTGTCACCACACCGCAAGTAGAATCAACTGAATCTCTAGAACCTTTTCAAATTACCAATACTAGAGAGGACTACCATATTCGTCGTGGTGAACGACCTTTTGTACGATTAAATTCTTCTGACGAAGCAGTTGTTACATCTTCTGAATCAACCATTGGGCCTTCTGCTGGTGTAGTAGGCTAGGATCCTTTTTGGTCAGGTGATTTTCGACGAGTCCTTTATGGTACTGAGTCACCTACAGTCTACGAAATCAACCCTCCAGTGTTTTCTGAGACAGAAACTACACCAGTAACTACTACTTATCACTTTGTTCTCCCTCCCGATATGGCCCATCTCGCAAATACTACGAGTGACCAAACCGGAATTACTGCATCTAGTCTAGCTCCTATCAATACCCAGAGAATGCCTGATGTTAACCTGACATTACCACCTGGTTATCATGCGTTGAATGCTTTGTTGAACGCTTCCAATCCAACGCCTCTGCACACCCCAGCCAGTTCTCCGGGTGGTCCTTCTTTTCCTGGGCATCCTATTCCTAGTTTTATTCCAACACTCCCTCAGTTTCCTTCTGGTAATCCTAATCCTAATGGCACTATTCTAACTATTGCACCAAACTTGCAGATTTCTGTTAGTGGACAGGGTGGTACGGTTCCTTTTCCTTTTCCCGGACACAACACAGTTACTACACAACCTACGGTTGGCACACAACTTCCAGGTGGAACTATACCTATGATAGGGGGACCAACCTCACCTTTGGGACAAAACATACCTCCTGAATTGGTCCAGTATTGGAATCAGATTCTACAAAATCTTCCTCAAAATGCTGAGGGGCAGCAAACTGTCCTTTGTAGGCCAACCATATCCAGGTATACCTAATCCTATTTAGGGTTCGGGTCAAAATGCTCAACCTCAGGTCCCTACTCAAACTCAAGGTTACAATCCTTACGGCTACTATCCTATCCAGCCGCCACCGAATCAGCCAGGGTCCTCCCTCTACGGGCAGACTGCTTACGGTCCTATTGGTTTGCCAACGGGGCTTCCACCCCAAAGTCACCAGTACCCGCAAGTGAATCGGTAGTTTCCTTTTCTTGCTACTTTGGATTTGCCAGATTTGTCTCGGATTCTAAATGATCCTATTCATCACTCTCCCCAATGGCCTGTTATCCCAGCCAAGCTTCCTTCGGACATCCCGAAATTTGATGGCAAAGCGGGAGAAGACCCAAATAATCATGTTATGACTTTTCATTTATGGTGTTCGTCCAACTCGTTGATGGATGACTCCATTCGTCTACGTCTTTTTCAACGAACCCTTACTGGTGCTGCTGCGAAGTGGTATATTGAATTGCCACGAGGTTTCTTTTCTAATTTCAACACCCTAGCTAAGGCCTTTCTTACACATTACCAGTTACCGATCTGTTACGATACTGGGACTGAGATTTTAACTTCCTTCAAACAAACTAAAGGCACTCATATTTCGGATCATATCCATGAGTGGCGAAGGAGATGACATCTCATTAAACTTGAACTCCCTGATCAGTTACTGGTAGAATGGTTTACGAAATCTTTCGTGAATGAAATTGGTAAAGACATCGCTATGGGTGGTGTTGTTATAGAGGAGCAGGCTATAAGTTGTGCTCAATATCTTGATCTCGTTTATTCGCAAACGGGAACACTGTATAATTTATTACCTGAGTTACCTCGTCCTGGTACTTCTAGCACTTCAAATACTCCAATTGCCTCGCATGCAGCTGATGGTGTGATTGGTACTACCCATGCCCAATCACATTCTGTTTCAAACACGACCCCTAAATCGACCTCTTCTAATGTTCAAAATGCTCCAGCTCCTGCCACTCTCGCCGGTAAAACTTCTGAGGTGAACTTCATTCAATCTACCCCGACCGGTAAAAATAAATCAAAGAAAGGGAGAGGCAAGAATAAGGAGAGAAAAAATAATAATCAAACTGAGCAAATTAAAACCACTCCTATTGAAGATCGGGATAAGCGCAAACCCTGATACCCTTGCCTTATCTGTGGTGACGATCACTACACGAACGATTGTCCACGACGTGCTGAGGTTACCAAGTTCCTTCAGGGAACACCCAAACCATCTACCTCGGTTGTCTTGTCCCAACCCTTCCCGTCTCAACAGCAAGCTCAGTTGGTCATCTATGACCAACCATCTACTTCTACGACATCATATGTGTTGATGTGTACTGGTGATTCTAAGCAGAATAATGTTGCCATCACTACTAGAGCCAAAGATTATACTCCGTCCAAGGAGAAGGTTGATGATCTACCTCCTGCTTTGGTACAATCTTCTCCACCGACTCCGCCTACAAACGGTCCTCTTCATCTCGAACAACCGAGCCTTGATACAGTCCTATGACCTCCTAAGGGTGTTGTTAGCAAGTCGGCTTTCAATCCTCATGCTCGTGCGGCCCAGAACTACAGCATTGTGGAAGATCTGGCCCAAGCACCTTCAACGATATCTGCCCTTGAAGTCCTCCAGTCTTGTCCTGCACAACGGAGGGCTCTATTGAAAGCTATAGGTGGAATTGACCCTACAGATACGAATTTGATAGTCTTTGACTTGGAAGATCACATTCCAAGGTTACCCCCTCAGCTTGCATTTCATATACAAGTTGTTGTCACCGACAAGAACATTTGTAGAACTGTTATCGATGAGGGTGCCTCTACATGTGTAATGTATTTTTCTTGTTGGAAAGCCATTGGCTCTCCTCTTTTAAATGAATCACAAAATACTTTGAAAGCCTTCAATGGCTCTGGTTTTAAGCCTTACGGTGTTCTTCCATCATTGCCTGTTACTTTAGAAGGTAAGACCGTCCAAGTTGAAGTGGAAGTTTTCGATGTTCCCCTGGATTATAATCTTCTTCTTGGTCATAGCTGAATAGATTCTATGCGCACTGTTGTATCAACACTTTTTCGTGTAGTATGATTTTCTCATCAGGGAAAGGTTGTTACGGTTGATCAACTTGCCTTCTTTAATTCCGATACTCGTACTGGAAATGTACCGTTTATAGATAAAACCCCGTCGGGTTACGAGAATGTCGAGGTAGGTCTTTTAAAAGACTCTTCGTTAATGGCTACTTTCCCCATTCCTCCACCCGATGTTCCACGCCCGTCAGTTGCTTCTATTGATATGATCTCTGCTGTACCTCATGAACTTCCTGTGTCTTCCGACCCTTGGATAGTCCCTGACCCTGGAGATCATACTCGTTTCGGCGACGTCATGTCGTTAAGTCCGGTTGAGTCTGCTTATCACGTCATTCAATCGGCAACACCGTCTACCCCTTCTCTTGAGGAGTTGTCTCTCGATCCTTTCCGAGTTATCTTTCCTACTGACGAGATGATCATGTTTGTCATGGAAGATACCCCTTGGGACGATGGGCATCATCGTTCCATACTTTTTTTGGAACAGCACACTCTCGAGAACTATCAATGGATTTCAACTTCGTCGACCGTTGTTGTCATCACGACCGTTCCCGGATCGACACATGATGTGTTCGCCGAAGGGAAACTTAGTAATATTTCTCCCACAATTCCCATTGATATATCCGTTAAACCTGGGATAGTTGAAAATGTGCATATTGGAGCTTCTTGTTCTCCAGATGAACTTGTTACCTATACATCTCTGTTTAAAGAATTTCATGACATCTTTGCCTGTAGCTACGAAGGGATGCCAGGTATCGACCCTGCAATTGTTGTTCATGAGATAAAGACATACCCTAGAGCTAAACCTGTCCGGCAGCCCCTTCGTCTTGTCCACCCACGCAAAGTGGCAACTATCAAGCTTGAGGTTGAAAAACTTCTCAAAGCCGGTTTCATTTATCCTGTGGCTCTGACAAAATGGGTTTCCAACCCTGTACCGATTGATAAGAAAGGTGGTAGTATACGTGTTTGTGTTGATTATCGGGATATTAACAAAGCCTGTCCAAAAGACAACTTTCCAACTCCTTTCGTTGACCAGATCGTCGATGACTGTGCCGGTAGTGAAATATTTTCTCTCATGGATGGTTTCTCCAGCTATAATCAAATTAACATCGCTCCTGAGGACCAACATAAAACTGCTTTTATTTGTCCTTGGGGTACTTTCTCCTATAGGAAACTTCCCTTCGGTCTTAAGAACGCAGGCGCGACGTTTCAACGTGCTATGTCTTATGCGTTTCATGATATAAATCATATCGTTCAACCTTATTTGGACGATTTTCTGGCTCATTCTTTACACCGAGTCGATCACCCCACTCACCTCCGTGCCATTTTCGTTCGTTGTCCGTTCTATCGCATTCATTTAAATCCTCATAAATGTGTTTTTTGCGTAGAATCCGGCCGTCTTCTAGGTTTCATCGTTTCACGTCAAGGGATCAGGGTAGATCCTCTGAAGGTTGAGGCCATTCTTAATCTTCCTCCTCCTTCTACACTACGCCAGTTGCAAAGTTTGCAGGGGAAAGCAAACTTTCTTCATCGTTTCATCCCTAATTACACCGAGATTACTCGGGGTTTTACACGGCTGCTAAAGAAAGGTTCAGAGTTTGTCTGGGATGTTGTTGCCAACAATTCTTTTGAGGCTTTGAAGTTGTCCCTCACGAAAGCTTCACTTCTCTTCCCTCCTGATTATAGTCATGATTACTTTCTTTACCTTGTTGCCTCGGAGTATACCATTGGCATGGTTCTTGTTCAAGAAGATGATGCACATGATGAACATGTTGTTTATTACTTGAGTCGAAGTCTCACATCCACTGAAATCAAGTATCAACATGTTGAAAAATTGGCCTTAGTTGCCGTTCAAGTTGTTCAACGCTTTCGGCATTATATTCTCTCACGAAAAACTACAGTGATTTCACATTGCAACCCTATGCAACATATTTTGACACGTCAATTGCTAGGGGGCAAGTACTCCAAGTGGATTGTCATACTCCAGGGGTTCGAATTGGAATTTGATCGCGCCACATCTAAGAAATCCTTAGTTTTTGCTGAGTTAATATGTGATTTTCCTCACTCTACCATGGAAAATGTAGCAGTAGATTCATTGCCTGATGAATCGTTTTTCCTTATCAGCACTGACGACATTTGGTATGGAGATATCATTATATATCTCCAAACTCAGACTTTTCGGCCTGCTTTGTCTAGTAACGAACGACGTCGTGTCCGTTATCAAGATCGTCAGTACATTATCCTTGGAGATACTCTTTATCGTCGAGGAATTGACTCTGTCTTTCGACATTGTTTGACTTTCGACGAAGCCGAGAAAGCTCTAAATGACTACCATTCTGGATCATGTGGCGGTCATATGTCTGGGTATGCTACTGCCCAGAAGATCTTACGCGCAGGATATTTTTGTCCTTCCTTGTTCAATGACTGCATTACTGTTGTTCAGAAGTGTCATGCCTGCCAGACCTACAATCAAAAAATTTGGTCGCATCCTGCTCCCCTTCATCCTGTGGTCTCAGTTGGTCCTTTTGCAAAATGGGGCATTGATTTCATGACATGTCACCCTCACTCGGTCGGGGGGCATGGTTACATCATTGTAGTTGTTGATTACTTTACAAAATGGTTCGAGGCGATGCCAACATTCAATAATACTGGAAAGACTGCACCGTTGTTTCTTTTCAACCATGTCATAGCTCGTTTTGGTGTTCCTCAAGCTATCGTTACCGATCACGGTAGTCATTTTAGGAATTTTATGATGTCTGAACTTACAAAAAAGTTGGGTCTTCGTCATGATAACTCAACACCCTATTATCCGCAAGCTAATGGTCAGGTAGAAGAAATCAATAAAGTTCTTATAACTATGCTTCGACGGATGATAGGAATTCATAAAAATAGCTGGCATACGATGTTGTTCTCGGCATTGTGGGCATATCGGACGTCTGTCAAATCCGCTATGGGGTTTACGCCCTTTCAATTAGTCTATGGCATGGAAGCCATTCTTCCTATAGAATGTGAGATATCTTCTCTAAAGCTAGCTGTCGAACTTTTACCCTATACTTTTGCTGAAGAAGAGCGTCTATTATATTTTATGCGATTAGACGAAACTCGACGTGACGCCACTCTAGTAATAGAATCCCAGAAGAAACGTGTTAAGGCACAGTATGACAAGCATGTTAAGCCTCGTGTTTTCTCTGAAAGTGATCTTGTTCTTCTTTATGAACAGGATAAAGATGTCTTAGGAGCTGGGAAATTCGAACCAATGTGGCGTGGTCCTTACATTGTTCGCCGAGTTTTGGAAAAAGGTGCATATGAGCTGGTCGATTATGATGGTATCCCTTTAAGTGAACCCAGAAATGGGTTGTACTTGAATAAGTACTATGCATAAGTCATTTGTGCACAAGTACTTGTATTTTATGTATCATACTTTGTGTGTGTTACTTTAGTTTGCTTTTGACGTTATCTGGTCTCTGCTCTTACGTGACATTGTGTTTGATTTCCAAATGTCGGAGTCTTCGCTACCTTATGTTGGCTTCGCTGATGGTGCTAGCTGTAGTACTCGGAACTTAGCTTCCGCTGCATGGGCAATCTATGCCCCAACAAATGAACTCATATCTTTACGAGGTGTATATTGTCTTGGCCGAGCAACCAACAACATCGTAGAGTATAGCGTCGTTATTGAATTATTGATAGATGCTATCTCAATTGGAATTCATCATTTGGTTGTGCGACTTGACTCGCAGCTGGTAGTACTACAGCTAAGTAATATCTACTCTATTCGAAGACCTACTCTGTTACGGGTATATTTGTGAATTCGCCTCTTGGAACGATATTTTGATCACATTGAATATCAGCATATTCCTAGATGTCTTAATACATTAACAGATGCATTAGCTAATTATGTATTGGACATACATTTGAACCATTTATAAATCAAACACATTAAGATTCACACAATGTAAAGTAAACCGGTAGAAGCCATCTGTATATATAACGCTCAAAAAAAATTGTTTTTACAAAAAGTTTGTCCGAAGACCAAAATATCAAAAATTGAAGCTTATAGCTTCTACAAGGTGACGTCACGGATGACGTTCACGGTAACACACAACTTCTCTATCAACTCTATGGAGAATTCGACCCATAGTTGCTGATACCCCTACAGTATGACGCTGATTGCGTCGTGGAATCTCTTCCAGAGTCATATCTGGAATGTCTGCTGTCAGGCCCTCTAAATTCTGCTCCACCACCTGATAATCTTCGACATACTGTGGTACTGATGCTGCTACCTCTCCTCGTCATTGGATAGGAGAGGAGCCAGCAGGTCTATATGCTCCAACATCTGTGTTATCAACAAACGTTTTGTGTTAGTCTTTGGATAAATATATAAAACAAAAATATTTGAATATAATACAAAAATTCAAAAACATTTAAAAAGAGAAAATGTGTGTACTTCTTACCAAGGTCACCCCACTGAGAGTCCTCAGGTAGTGTTAAATCTGGATCTCCTCGGAAATCCAACCCAGCATACGTGTAGTCATCGACCATCAACATCTGGTTTTGCAACCAGTTAAAGAAAATATCGTCATATTTGGCGATTGGTCCTGCCACGTGCCGGGCCATGAGCCGACACCATCGTAACATCCTCAGATCCCTAGGACCCGGAAAGTACCACTCATCCTGTAGTCTAAATACTAGGACCCTCTCGAGGAAGAAGGACACTAACAAAGATCCATATCCAAATTGTTTCAGTTCTCCCCGCCTACACTTAGTCAGTTGTCTTTTGATACTGCGCAACACTGCATCAGCCCAGTTAAATACTCGGGGCTCAGTACACTCGATGGCGTACTGGAAGTAGCTCTATAATGCCATATGGGGAGAGGAACTTCCAACCATCCGAGAAATCGTGAAGAGAATAGTGCGGAGAGTCAAGTCAGTTACTCCCCAGATCGCCACTTTCCCTTTCTTTCTTTTGGCCTCAAGTACACAGTATTGATTGCAATATTCACTCATTTTTAACCCGCCACCTCTGTTGTCGGTCAGACTAACATAAAACCCACGCCTGGATAATTCGGTCAAGAATTATATGTCTTCGATGTCAATGGATTATGTGTGAGCTCCTACATTGAAAACTTGCTGGTCTAGATCTCACATACGGACTAGAAACTCCAGTAATCGGACTTGGGCTCTCATGCCCGGGATACAGAAGTATTTTAAGAGACCACAATCTCTTAATGCAGCTATGGTGGGAGGATGATTCTTGGCATTTGAGTTATCCTCCTCATGTTCTCATTCTCGCCACTCGAGCACCATGTTTGTGGCTATTTACCAGCATAAGAAACATACAAAAAGGATTAATGATTTTGTTCATGAGATTAATTTTTTTTATTGGCTAAACTTTAAAAAAAAAATTGAGTTCTGTGCTGCTCGCAGGTGCCTTATTATACACAGTGCGAACCCCTCGCAGGTGGCTCAAAGCCCACCTGCGAGAACGAGTCATTCTCGCAGGTCCCGTATGGGCCACGTGCGAGAATGCCTCCATGCATATAAGGTTCAAAAAATAACTTAAAACAATAGTTTTAACCAATGGAATCAAAATTGTAAACCATGAAAAGATCAAGAATGAAGAACTTACCAAAATGCTGCTGACGGCTCGTCAAATGATCTCTCGTAGCTCCCGGAAATCAACGCTGAATTCAGAGGGTAAAATGAGGGTTTTTGGAACTCAATGGTGAAAATGTGAAATGATATGGTAAAATTGGTTATTTACTCATTTAAATTACTTTTTACTATGTCAATTTTGGGTTTTTTTATGTTTATCTATTGTTTAAACCTAATGACTAATATGAAAATGAGTGTAATGACTTGCAGGTGTGAAACAATGATGATTACAAAAAGGATATGGACATATTTTTCTCCGTTATGGTGTGATTTTGATTGTTTTTTATGGTTTTTACATAAAACCTCGAGCGTCTTTTTGTCCGTTCTTGCGCTCGTGAAAACATAAGAACGTGATCGAGCATAGTTTTATCGCTTTTTCGGGCTCAACGAGGTTATACGAAAAATGAACCCCCCCGGAGTTCTCTTTAAGCTCTTTTCAGACTCTCTAAACATGAAAAGATCGTCGAGCGACCTTGCTATTTTCACGCTTGATAAAGTATTTGAAGTACGCGTCTGGTGAGCGATAATTTATCTCTTTTTCGGTCTCGTCCGGACTATTTTATGAAAAAATAACTGAGAGAGTTCTCTTTTAAGTGTTTTTCCCAACTCTATAATCTTGAAAAACCTTTGAGTTTACTATCTCTGGACTCGTTAAACAAACATTGACAAACCCGTAATGGGACCGAACCACTCCTTCTTACGGTTCGTTAAAAATACTCCGAGGGACTCGTCCAAAGGATGAGCTTATATCAACAAGCATATGTGATCCTCTTCAAGCTTGCGTAAAAATAAAGAGGTACTTGCCAGAAATGGTGGGGGGAAATTTGGGAAAGGGATATGTTTCATTTTCGTATTGATTGGCAGTAAGTGTCGCTCTTGAACATGACACCCTCTATTCATCATTTGAAGTCGGTTTGGGAAATCCATCTGTCTTTCTTTTGATTAATTACAAGGTCATTCCATGTGTCGTCTTTGAGTCAATGCTACCAAATCATTGGTCGTGTCATTCATATGTTCAAGAGAAGTCCATTTGAAACCTATATTGAGTCAGCGATCTGCAGTTATCCATTCTCTCAGTGTCGGCCTTCCCTGTGTCCGGTCCAATTGCCACATTCTCTGTTTCATTTTCAAATTATGTTACTCATTTCGTGTCACTGATGGGGGATACATCAAGGCCCTCCTGTGATGAGTTTTGTTCCGTTGACTTCAGCTCATTATCCGGAATGAAGACTTAGAAATTATTTAGTACCTTGGAGCTTGCATGCCTCAATGGCAAGTTTCCTCGCTTTCAACAGTGGGTTTACATCATTGACCCCTGACCGAAAGATTCCATTGGATGTTCGACATCAACTCATTTATTCACACTCGATGGATTGTACTATGGTACCTTGGGAGTCATTGACATCAATGGTGATTTCCCTCGCACTTGTTAACGGTTACATCAATGACCGGTAATCAAGTGGTTTCTGCCATGTTCGACTTCAACACATGTAATCACATGGTTAGATTCGTACTTTGGGCGATGAGATTGAAGACCCTGGATATTGTCTTTGTGATCCAAGTTGTGATGGAGTGTGTATAATTTGTGACACATAGATCCACTGTGTATGCTTCGTGGCTATGTCATCTTGATTTAAAAATTTATCGCATAGATCCACAGTGTATTCAGGTGGCTATGCTATATTGTGACGGCATGGATCCACAGTGTATGATTAGTGGCCATGACCTTTGTTTATGATGTCATCAGTCTATGATCTGTGTATGGGAATGACTACCTCATAATTGGTATATATGATATTCTGCAGATGCTTGGATGTTTGCAGGTTTCTGATTAAATGTGCTCTTGGTTCTTGACACACACATGCAGCTTACAAAGTCTATCGACTGTCACTAGTTCCAATCTCAGACTTTAGGGGGCATTCTATTATCTATAATTTTGGTCGTCATGATGATGTAATGATGATGGGATACTCAGGCTCTTCATTAGAACTGTATCCAGAGAAAAGTTACCTTTATTTCTTTCCAGAAATCACAGTTTTGAGGAAGGTTCGCATGCTGTCAATATATTTTCCTGCGAGAATGCATGATTCTCGCAGGCTGCCTTAAGCTAGGGTGCAAGAAGTTCACATTGTACCTAACTGTTAGGGTGCGAGCTCTTTCTAAAGAAGGGAAAAAGATAAATTCTCGAACCTTCTAGAAGGGAATCTTCTAGAAGGATGAGATGGCATTCGAATGGTTATCTAAGTACTGGTTTTCCTGATATCTTAGGATCATTCCTATCCAAGTAACTAATCTATTCTCTCTTATATATTGAGGGGATTCTCATGGAAAAGGTTAGGAAGCAAACTAGCAAGAGATTTATTGGAGAATTAGTGGAACATTGTGTGAAGGACTGATGCTACAGCAGCTAAGGAACTCCAGCCAGGTTATCAAAAGTGGTGGATCTTCTTCATACAAGTGAGCAAGTGTGTGTGTCAGAGTTAAGGGTCATCGAAAGGAGGTTTGCAACATCAAGGCTCAGGTTGTAATCTTCGCTTTCAATCAATATAATACAGTAATATGTCCCTTTCCCATAAAGTTAATGTCACTTTATTGTATAACTCCTTGATCATATACATAGATTAGTTGTTGAATATATTGAGTTGTCTTCACTTTGATTGGTTTGTATTGTTGTGGTATTGATGGCACAAGAGCATCAGTGCGAAGCTTGGAACAACAGAGACCCAAGGAAGCGATTACAAGGTATGTTCATGATTCTTGCCTCCTAGTTCATTCAACAATTGAAATCTAGGGAAAGAGTATTATTCTGTCCTATTTTGTTCTAGATCCAGGTGGATCTAGGGAGATCGGTTTGTGTCCACACTCACAGATTTATCCAATAACACCTCCTCCCATCGCTGACTTGGGATGGATAATGGTTGTAAAATACCTGGGGTCTTAATTGTTTCCACCTTATTTTGTTGGCAAACCAAACATTCTGCCACAAACCTTTGAACATCAGTTTTAAGGCCATCCCCAAAAAAATCCTTCTTGAATCTATGGTAGGTTTTCAAAAATCTCGAGTGCCCTCCTACTGGAGAGGTGTGCAATTCCAATAGCACCTTTTGTTTGAGTTGGGAGTTCTTACATAAATATAAGTGATCTTTGTACCATAGTCAATCATTTTTCCATGTAAATGTATCTGATGCACTGGAATCCTGCTACAACCTTTGAATGAGAGTCCACACTTTTTCGTCATTCTTTCATTCATCCCTTGCTTCTATTATCCAATCAGGTTGGATGATCGAGATAGCACAGAGAAAGGCCTCAACATCTTCATCCTTTCTTGAGAGTGTATCTGCCACAACATTTTGCTTCCCCTTTTTATAGACGATTTCAAAATCATAACCCAATATCTTGGTTACCCATTTTTGTTGTTCTTCTGAAGATAGTCTTTGTTCCAAGAAGTATTTAAGACTGTCATGATCTGTTTTGGCCTTGAAGTGCCTACCTATTAGGTAAGGACACCATTTCTTCAATGCATGTAACATTGTCATCATTTCCTTCTCATAAATGGGTTTCTGTAAGTCCTTTCCCTTGAGTGGTCGACTTTCAAAAGCCAAGGGCCTTCCTTCTTGCATTAGGACAACACCAATTCCATTTCCTGAGGCATCACATTCCACAATAAAGGTTTTTGTGAAGTCTGGAGTGGTCAAGACAGGAGCTTTGCACATCACCTCTTTAAGTTGTTCAAAAGCTTTAGTTGCCTCTGGAGTCCATGAAAATGCATCCTTCTTAGTTAGTGTTGTTAAAGGTGTTTCTATTCTTCCATAGTGCCGAACAAACTTGCGGTAGTAACCTGTCAAACCCAAAAATCCT
>JASDQU010503735.1:30538-56416 GCA_032191745.1 Picea mariana
ATATATATATATATATATATATATATATATATATATAACACAGAGTGAAATCTACGCAATAGAGGATCAATGGTGACCGATACGGGTTCACTGTAGGAAATATAGAATGCAAATCCATGAACAGAGGGTCGATGTTGTTGGATTCACATATACCTATGCTATATAAAACAGAGGTGATAAATTATGAAACCAAAGAGTAAAAACTTGTCGATAGGTTTATCACTGTACAAGTAGCAAGGGAAAATTACAAAACATAAGGCTAATGCTTACCTTCTAGATGTTGTTGTAGGGAACCGAGATGGTAAATCGCGAGTACAGGGTTAACCTTTAACATGTTCAGAGGGTGTGAATTATGAAGAGCACATAGAAGAGATATTTTTCTACACTTATATGCATAGGGTAACTACGATTTTTCACCAAGTGGCATCGAAACTACATAGTTCGCATGCACGAAATCCTTAAAGGATTATTACAATATGTATATACATATATTGACGTAGAGAAGAAACAAGTCCCATGAAGGGGTAACACAAAACCACACGGAAGAAAACTACATAGGATTAAAACTCTATGCATATGCTTATGAGTACCCATTATACATTTTAATGCTAACACACAAACTCCATAATAGATTTACGAATTTCAGACTTGGTATATCTCACATAGTGTGTATATTTATGGGATGTTTCACAGAAAACAATTGAAAATAGATATGGGTAAATGGTAGGGTTAGCATTTCTATAACCATTCATATAGGAGGATGTGAAAGAATACAAAAAGATAACTGGTAAAACGTTTATGACCACAAGGGCACCATAAGCCATGAAGATTAGCAGAGAATCAACCTGCCTGGGATCACTCTAACTGAGTTCTGAGAACTGTAAAAAACTAGAAGATCCAACCCAGAGGAAAACATTTTCAGAAGCGGTAGACTAATACATTATCAAACAAAGTGTTAGCCATAAGATTTCAGAGAACTAGGGTAGACTCTACAGTTGCACACATGGTTGATATGACTATGTTTCTAGATCTAAGATAGATATGCAGATTCCTTCGATCTCGATGAGGCCTTATAGTTTATGGGATCTTCTTATAATTTCCATCTCTTTATATAGAGTAAATTTCACTATAATGGGTAACTTTTGTATCTACCTTTTGTTGAAAATTGCACCTTTGCAAGAAGACAAATTTAAATTAAGGTAACAACATTTTGTGATGTACTCACAATAATTTAATTACGTGTCACAATAGTTTCTTTTTGTTTAGGGTTTTTGGGTCAAAGTTTTGTATTCTTTTGGTTAGTTTAATAAAAAATTTGATTATTTGGGTAGTTTTTAAACAAACCAAAACCAATAGTGTTAGTTTAAACTTGTTAATTGACCAAAACCAATAGTGTTAGTTTAAATTTTTTAATAGGATCATTTTGAGTAAAGTTCCAAATATTAAGGTGAATCCTAACCTCCAACATAATTCATGCTCTATTTAAGGAGATTTTTTTCCAAATAAGGAAGTGACATGAATACCCCTTATACCATGCTCTAAAAGTAAAATTTATAGAATGTAAGTTTTATACCCCTTATACAATGCTTACAGTGACCACAAGTACAAAACTAATAACAACAATTTAAATACAAATTTGAGGAAAAAACAAGTCACATTAGATTTGGATTTTATGATGCAAATTACCTTACCAATATGGATTATGGTAAATTGGTGATGGATTTTGTAAAGATGATTACTTTATCAAAATTAATAAGATATATTAATGCATATTGTATTATTAAAATGATATATAAATGAAAATTTTATTATTAAAAATGATATATTAATACAAATATATTATTCTACGATGCTTAGGGTTATACATAAAACACTCTCTTTATAGTTGGGAAAATTTGACCAAACCCTTGCTAAGTGGATATTTGCGACTCTAACTAGGAATCAAACATATCCACATTATAAGGGGTAACTTTTGTAAATATAACGGGTAATTTGTGTAACTATACCATAAATTTTTACGCCGAAAGGCGTATACCTATTGGAGATGGGCACAATTAATGATATTTTAATCTTAAATTCTAATCTGATGGTTATGCATTGAAGATGCTGGTATATTCTTAGTCGTCCTCCAAAATCAATGGATCATATTTATTGTTGATAACTTCTTTGCATTTATAAATGCATCCGTTACCCTGTTTACTTTTTAACATTTACCTAATAATATTAAGAAATTACTGTAACATCATATGATTGCCACATTTAAATGATTAACTTTTAGAATTCTTCAAAGTTTAATTATCTGGTTCAATTAAAATTTCATTATCTGGCCAAGTTTTATTTTAAAATGAGAATTTTTTTATTGGCCATAACTCTTTCGGCGTTCACCAGCCGCGAGTTAGCGGCCGTGCTAGTGCTATAACAGGTAAGTTGTGTAACCATGGAATCAACCCTCTCCTCATGTGTAGGCCACACTATAATGGGTAACTTGTGTAAATCTAAGTTGTAATTTGTGTAACTTGTGTAACTATAGCGTAAATTTCACTATAACTCGTAACTTGTGTAAGCACTTTTTGTTGAAAATTGAACCTTTGCAAGCCAAAAATCTTAAATTATGGTAAAAACACTTTGTGATGAACTCACATTAATTTAATTACGTGCCACAACAGCTTCTTTTTGTTTAGGGTTTTTGGTCAAAGTTTTATATTATTTTTGTTACTTTAATAGAGAATTTGATGATTTGGGTATCTTTTAAATTGACCAAAACTAATAGTGTTAGTTTAAATTTGATAATTGGATCATTTTGAGTAAAGTTCTCAATATTAAGGTGAATCCTAACTTCCAACATAATTCATGCTAGATTTAAGGAATTTTTTTTCTAAATAGCTCACATGAATACACCTTATACCATGCTTTCAAAGTAAAATTTATAAAATGTAAGCTTTATGAGAAAAGTTTCCAATATTAATGTGGAACCCTAACATCCCGCATAATTCATATTGTACTTAGGGATAATGGTGACATTAATACCCCATATACAACTCTTACAATATACCACAAGTACAAAACTAATAAGATTTTATACACAAATTAGAAGATAAAACAATTCATACTAGATTTCTTTTTATGATGAAAATTACCTTATCAACATGGATTAGGGTAGATTGGTGATGGATTTTGTAATGAAAATTAGTTTATCAAAATTAATAAGATATATTAATGCATATTGTATTATTAAAATGATATATTAAGGCAAATTTAATTATTAAAAATGATATATTAATACAAATATATTATTTTGTGATGCTTAGGGTCATACATAAAACAATCTCTTTATAGTTGGAAAAATTTTACTGAAACCCTTTCTTAGTGCATATTGTTCTATACACTCTTGGGGTAGTGGGGTATTTCAAATTTCCTTCCAACCATATTATGATTTGGGTTCTCATACCTTTTTTTCCAATGTCCACCCTTCTAACTATGATGAGATTTATATTTCATATCTCCAATACAATAATTACCTCATTGTTTTTCAATGAACTAATTAATGAATGAAAACATAAAATGCAAGATAATACATACAAACATAACATCATTACATTTACAACACTACATTAATTTAACATAATCACATATAAACCATATACACTTATGTCACCCGAGTGGTTGATTACATTTACAACATTAACTACATTAATTTAACAAGTGTTGCTTCTGCAGTTCTGAGAATACTAGCGAGAATAAAGACTAGCCTCTTGTATTTATACTAATTCTAGCAAACTGCATGGGCTAACTTCTCATTATGGGTACTAATTCTTTAGTATATAATATTTCCTTTAACCAACTTCTTCTCTTAGAGGATAATAACCTAATACAAGTCATTCTCTTGAGTTGACTTGTCTTCTACAATTATTAACCAATTAATTAGGGTTTCTTCTTGCTTCCCAAAATATTCTATTCTCATCAGGTTTACACGTGGAGGTAAATGCCTCTCACAACTACCATAATATTGTAATGAACCTCAAAATACTAGACAAAAAAAAACTTTTGTTTACATATTTCACTTGGCAGGAAGGAATCCATTAGCGATAAGAATTCTACTAATGCAACTCTGATGTAGAACTTTACCATAGAATTTTTATTATTATTATTATTTTACTATACAACTCACTAAATTCTCCTTACCACATGCTATTCGAAGTATGTCATCATGTCTTACCTTAAGTGAGAAAGTTATAAAGGAAATCCCCAAGGATTTAGAAAAATAACTAAAACCTTTAGGCGTAGGGTCTAAATGATTAAACTAACTTTACATAATCCATACTATACTCACCCTATTTGGCATAAGGTCTCCATATCATACTCGCTCCAAGTGTGGTCGTATTTTTTCTCCTAGGGGGATCTCTTTGGTTCCTACCAACTTGGCCAAGGGCCGGGTAAGGACCGATGATTATCACAAGCCTCCAGACTCTGGTCATTTCAAGGATCTTGACTCGAAAACTGGTTGAATTGAAAGCTCGATGTTGTGTCACTAGTGGGCCTACGACAACAAGAATCCAACCACTACCTAAGACCTGTCGTAGGGGTATGGAAGCGACCTTCATTAAATGGGAAAAGAAATCCCTGTCAGGGTATTAAAAGCTTTGCATCCATCATTAAGGCAGTCTACCAGTCATACTGAAATTGCTTGGCTCTATACTCTAAGTGTGTCGTCGACCCTACCCTAGTCACATGCCTCACCTGTCCTTCGCACTAACCACAATTAATTCAAAGCAACAAGGCATCATTTTCATTTGGAGAGGGTTCAGGGTTTGTCATTCTGAGTTCTTTCTTTTTTTGTGAAGAGGCTCTGTGTGTCGAAGGGGTTTAGAGGTGAAGATTGTGGCCCTGGTGGTTGCCTCCATCTAGTTTCAGAAGGCATGTCTTACATTATGGGTAAGTTATTCTCTAACCTCAAAGGTTAAAACCCTGGTTATTTCAAGAGGAAGACTATGATTTTTTTAAACAAATTGTTCGTGTCAAGTTATCATTCTGTGTTCTCCCTTATTTTATTCCTGTGGAATTCTTCCTTTGTCAAACTTCCTTACATTACATTCGGAGCCATCCTTAACCCTATTGCAATGGCCTTTTCCTTGAGGTTTTCGATGATTCCCTTCTATTTACCAAGATGGAGAGTTATCCCTACCTATCCAGGTTCAGGATATAGGGTTTTGTAACTCTTTGTTGTGAACCATAATTCATATCTGAGTATTCGTGAATTAGAGGGTAGTGTTTATTCCGAGGTTTGATTATCAAAATCTTGGCCGGAGTAATATCTGTGTTTAATTTATTGACCTAAGCGAATTCTCTAAAAATGGGTTTTGGGTAGTCTAGACTCATAGTCAGGGTTCTCCTAGTTTGAAAGGGTGGATTAACCTATGTTCCACCTAGAAGTACACTTTATTGTTGTTTGCCTACACAATGAAATCCTGATCTGGTCGATTACTATACTTCCATTATTAAAGAATATTGTGTGAAGAATATTTATTTTTACTTCACCTCTATCATTCATTTTTAAGAGCTGAAACATATCATTAATGATGGGACCTGTTTTGATGTGAGGGTACACATCAGTATGTATTGTCTCCTTCACCCACGACCCTGTACGACTATCCATATGGAAACGTCAAGGAAAGGATCCTATGCCGCGAGTTCAGAAGTTAAGTAAGCATTGGTATGATGCATTTATAGACATTTCCACTTAAATCATGTTCTTGTTACATTGTCTTCGTATAAGAGTTTACTAATCATCGTGTATGGTGGTTTTCTCCAGGTTCCGTCTATCTGAAGGTCCTGGCTTCTCACCTACATACCCTTCAGGTCCTCCAGGTTCCCTTTCGTAACCCTTCAGGAGAGTTAGAACCGTTTGTGTTGCAACTGAGATGTAGTCAACAATTTCGTTTCCCTCAGTTTTCCTATTGGCTTGGGAAAGGGAAATATTTTCCAATCTAACTTAAACCTTCGAGCTACAATTGTTATCATACAATAAATTACGTACAGGTCTTTGTTCGGCCTGTTGTTCAAAGTAAATGATTGTTATAATCATTCATCATGCGGATCTCCCCTACCCAGAAATTTGATCACCGAGACTATCTTGTTAGGAATGTTGGTACAAATTATAATAGATTATATCATTTTGTTTCTTTCGACCTTTCCTATGTTTAATGTCAAAAATTACCTACTTGTAAAGAAAAAGACGATATTCGTCTAGACTCAACATGAATAGGCATAATGATTTGGATTATATTACGATTACGTCTTTATTCTAGAACACTATATATATACATGCTTGTGAATCGTTTGATGTTTATGCTATGTTTCGTTTGCCTAATTGCAAACTGTCCACTGTCACGATCTTTGAGTGGACAGTTTCGCATATGTGCTCAAAATTTAATGGGTTTTGTAATTTACTCCATACTGTGTATATTCTTTCAATTGGGGTCATTTTATTCTATACAAAAGGAATGCAAGACTAAAAGGTCTACCAGTCTGTGATTTATGTTCGTTGAATTTTGTCTTTGAGTTCTTATTCTTATGGAGTAATTTACTATTGTATTATCTTATATAATGGAACAACAAATTATTTAGTTTAATTTGGTACTGTAATAAATTTACAGAGGGTTTTTCAAGACCTTTCGATTTGGAAGTTCCTTTATACAAGAGGTAGTTGATCTCCTAGTGGCATAGTGGTTTGTTCCCAATCTTGACAGTAATTTTTTGTATAAGTGGGATTCCTGTTACAATAATTAAATCTTTATTTAACATAAAAACTACCCTCTCTAACTGTATCTATATTCATTACATATCAAGATATAACTTGATGGAATTTACGTGTACAGGATTGCTCAGATTTCCTCCTTAAGTATATATAGATTCGCTTACTATTTCAACTACATAAGTAAATGTACGCCTATAATTAGAGTCTAATTCTTCCTAGCTCATTTGTGCATAAATAGTTCTATCCAGAATTTCAATTTCAGAGATAAGCTTACACCTGTAGGTAGATCTGTTGATTCTTCAAGTTCAATTGCATTTAAATACTTATGTCCAATGATTTTTACCACAGAATTAGACATACACCAAATCTTTCAAGTTAATTTGCATAGATCGTCCTACCTAGAATTCTAGTTCAAAATGCCCCATTCCATAATCTTGGTCTTTGATTATAAAATCCATACAAAAACATATGTCCTACATGAGAGTTATTTCAACTTAACCCAAACAGAGCATCATATCGGCTATACAAAATCATTCAAACAAAGAAGAGTAAAATTTAACATATCTGAATCCAATCTATGAAAAGAAAAAGGGGACAGCCATGTTCCTCCCAACCATAGAATAGGGCAGCCAAAATCACTTGCCTGATTCACCCCCTAACTTGACCATGAATCCATGAGGGCGAACTTGGAAACTCCTCCTCAACAATGTCCTTCAACTCCAACAAATTCCTCTTGCTTCACACTCGATCAGTAGTGTTCATAACAACAAGAGAGAAATCAATAGTCTTTTTCCCAGCATACTCAGCAGCGTCCTACCTCCTCACATATGCTATTTAACAAAAGAATGCTTTTCCCCGGGTCTTCCTTTTCCCCCTTAGTAATTTTCGCAGCTTTCTAAATCCCCGATTTTCAGGGGCTGACAATGGCCAAATATCTGATTTTCCATTTGTGACAATCAGCCCCGAGGTAGTTCCAACATGTTCCCCACTCATGGAGTCATGGTTCATTGATTTTTTAACATGGATGTTCCATTTGTCTGTTGCAATTAACATAAAATATTCTATTTTCATACAAGTGTCACAGTTAAATAGTTAGTTGGGTCAAATCAAATCTCTTCCCAACAGTCATAATAATTTATTACAATTCTCAAATTCAAAATTCAGAATTTCTATAAATGGAAAAATTATTCCAAATTCGAATTTACTAAAAAAGGAAAATTTTCCAATCATTTTTAAATTTCAAAAATGCTTTATTTTTTGGGAATGTCACATCCTTTCCCCCTTCAATAAAACACTATCCTCAGTGTCCATTCCTTTCTTGGAATAGGGTTGGATGAGACTTCCACAAATATCCCTCCAACTCCCAAGCGGCCTCCTCAAGGCTAAAGTGCTTCCATTGCACCTTTACCTGAGCGACGGTTATGTTCCGATGTGTTATTTCTCTCCGATCCATAATGTGTAAGGTTTCCACCTGGAACTCACCTTCAGGTTCCATTTGCACCAGGTTCCAGTCAATCATATGAGTAGAGTCATGTACATACTTTTTCAACAAAGAAACATGAAATACATTATCAATTCTTAGATTAGCTGGGAGTGCAAGTTGGTATGCTATGGGTCCAATTCGAGCTAGTATCTGAAAGGGCCCACAAAACTTGGGTGCCATCTTGGCACAATTCCCTAACTTCAATGAACTTTTTTGGGCTTTGACCTTCAAGTACACATGGTTTCCCACTTGAAATTCCAAGTGTCTTATTTTCTGATATGCATAGTTCTTATGTCTGTCGTGTGGTTCTTTTAAGTTTTGTTGTACCTTTCTTACCATGTTCTCGATTTCTTGGAGCATCTCTGGTCCAACCATGATTCTATCAACCGGGTTATCCCAGCTAATTAGGGTCGTGCACTTTCTGTCATACAATACCTCGAAAGGGATTAACTTAGCCGAAGTTTGGTACCCATTGTTATATGCAAATTCTACCAAGTGTATATAGTCCTCCCATTTGTTCGGTTTTGTTCTTACGTACATGCGGAGCATATATTCTATGATTTGGTTTGTCCTTTTGGTATTTCCATTCGTTTGTGGATGATAACTCATACTGAAATTCAGATTAGTATTTATACCTACAAACAATTCCTTCCAAAAAGAGGGTGTGAATTTTACATCTCTATCTGAAATCACCATTTTAGGAATATCATGCAGTCTAAAAATTTATTTCATAAATATTTCAACAATGTTTATAGCTTTAAAAGTAGACTTTATAGGAATAAAGTGTGCAGACTCACTGAGTTTATCGATTACAACCATAATAGAGTCATTCTTCTTTGAGTTTTTGGAAAACCTATTATAAAGTCCAACGATATGGTCTCCCATTTCCATTTTGGTATTGGTAATGGTTGTAATAGGTTGGATGGATGCTGGTGTTCGGCCTTAACCTACTGACAATCTTGGCACCTAGCCAAGTATTGTGTTGTTTTTCCCTTCATATTAAGCCAGTAAAATAGTCTTCTAAGTGTCGTTGTCATTTTCTGGTATACTAGATGGCCAAAATACGGTTTCTTATGCACTTCGTCCAAGACTATTAACTTCAATTCTACTGAATTTGGTATGTAAAGTCTATTTTCAAATCGTAGTAGTCTCTTCTTGTTGATACTTAAATTTGGTTTATATGATTTTTCGGTACTGTTTTGTAATTCGGCCATTACTTTAGTGTAATTTTCGTTGTTAAAACATGTCGTCCTTATTCTTTGTTCCAGATCACTTTATGCCTTGCTGATATTTATTTCAAATAACCCATGGATTCTTCTACTTAAAGCATGTGCTACTTTATTTTCCTTACCCTTGATATGTATGACTTCGAAGTTGAATTCACTCAGGAAGGCTAGCCATCTTGCTTGCCTTACATTAAGATCCGGTTGGCTAAATAGATACTTCACGTTGCTATTATCTGTTAATAGTAGAATTTCTTTTCCCATTATGTAGTGTCCCCACATTTTTAAGGTGTGTATTACTGCTGCCAATTCTAAGTCATGAGTGACATAATTTCGCTCATGTTCCTTTAATTTTCGGGACTCATAACAAATCACGTGTCCTTCCTGAGTTAGGACACCACCTAGTCCTTCTTTACTCACATCGACACAGACGGTAAAGTCTTTGTCTGGGTCTGCTACCTTCAAGATGGGTGTTGTTATCAATAATTCCTTCAGCTTGTTAAAACTATCTTGGCACCTATGTGACCAATTAAACTTGGTCCCTTTCTTTTGTAACAATGTGATAGGGTAGGCTATCTTGGAAAACCCTTCTATAAATCTGCGGTAATATCAGGTGATTCCCATGAATGATCGGATATCCACTACATCTTTAGGTACCAGCCATTCCATAATGGATTTTATCTTTTCAAGGTCTATGACAATGCCTTCTACTGAAATTACATGTTCTAGATATTGTATTACCTTTTGATAAAAGTCACACTTATCAAATTTGGTGTACAATTTGTGTTTCCTCAACGTTTGCAGAACTATTCTTAAGTTTTCACCATGCTCTTCCTCTTTTTTAGAATAGACCAGAATATCATCAATAAATACTACTACGAATTTGTCTAAGTACTGTCTGAAAATACTGTTCATCAGGCACATAAACGTGGCTAGTGCGTTAGTGAGTCCAAAAGGTATGACTATGAATTCGTAGTTTCCATATCTTGTTCAAAAAGTTGTTTTGTTTATGTCCTCATCTTTTATCCTAACTTGATGATAGTAAATCCAACTTTGAAAAGATCTTGGCCCCACCTACTTGATCGAACAGGTCATTTATCCTTGGTAAGGGGTATTTTTTCTTAATAGTCATTTTTTTCAGTTGTCTATAATCGATACATAGTATTAGAGTATCGTCTTTCTTTTTCACAAAGAGGACCGGTGCCCGCCATGGTGAAACACTTAGTCTGATATACTCTTTGTCCAACAATTCCTGTAATTGTATTTTCAATTATAGTAGACTCATTTGGTAAGGTGCTTTTGAGATAGGGGTTGAACTAGGTAGTAAGTCTATGGAGAAGTCTATTTCCCTTCTAGGAGGTAATTCTGGTATATCATCCACAAACATGTCTCTAAATTCACGTAGGACAACAAAGTCTTCTAACTTTGGCTTATCTTCATTTTCTAACAGATTCGTTACATGGATTGCATAGACTTGAAATCCCTTTCTCATACATTTCTTGAGTTGCATCGCTAAAACTTGTCTGAATGATACTGTTTTTGGTATACCTTGGGTTGTTCTAGTAGTGTCACAATCATCTTTATAGTTAAGTGTCTTTGTATAACAATCCAGAACTGCTTTGTGTCTTTCCAACCAATCCATTCTGATGGTCATATCGTAGGATCCTAGTGGTAGAATATTCAAATTTGTTTTTATGTTTTGACCATCTAAGTTAAATTCAAAATCAGAAATAAAGTCAACCACTTTCCTTTTAGTTCATGTTTCTAACTGTACCATCCATGATTTTGCGTGTTTCATCCTCTTAAGTTTATTTTACTCTACTACTCCAGGAGTGATATAACTTAACGTAGCTCTAGGATCAATTAAAATAGAAATTTAGGTGTTATTGATTTTACCTTTGATTTCTACTACGGAGGATTGGTGTTCAACTTGTCGGTCATCTATGGCTGCATTAATCTGATGCAAGCTTCTACCCATGTCTCCCAACGTCGAGCCTTCCTGTAAATTATGAACAACAGTTTTGTTTGTTGAACTTAACCGAGGATAGTTTCTCCTTAGATGAGGTTCTCCACTTTCCCAACACTTTAGTGGTTCGCGGGGGCTATCCTGAAACTTCTTCATTCCCAGATTTATTGATTTACCACCTCCCTGTGTGCTTGGATGGTTTGCGTGAAAATATTTCTTCAACAAGCTCTTTGTTGCATTTCGATAGGGAGTTGGTAGGTATCCCTTCTTTCGCTGATTCATCCGTTCCTGTTTCTTATCCTTCCAGGATTTAGGAAACTCTACCTGTTGTTTGTATTGATCGTAGAACATTCATGCTTTCCTTAACACTTCACTTAATGATTTGGGATTGTCAAATTCAATTATGTCCTGGTAGGACTGCGGTAAACAGCTTAAGAATCATTGAATTTTTACCTTAACTTCTTGGATGTAAGGTACGAACCTTAATAGTTCCAGGAATTTATTTATTAGGTCTTCCATTGTCATCTATCCAAGCCTTAGTTCACAAATTTATTTATTTTTCTTTTCGTAGTAGCTTTCAGAAAGGTATTGTTTCTTGAAATACTTCTTAAAGTCAAACCACTCCAACTATTTCTCCTTTAAGCCCTTGGCCAATTTCAGGTCTTGCCACCAAATGTTTGCCTTCCCTTTCATATTGTAGATGTCCATTTTGACCTTCATATTACTGGAGTAGTTGTAGATCTGGAATTATTTCTTGATGTCCAACAACCATGCCCCAGCTTCTTCTCTTGTCTTAGATTCTCCATTGAAGGTAGCTAGTTTGATCTTTTTGAATTGTCCTTCAAGGTGGTCTACTTGTTTCCTTTTTCTGTCTATTTTAGTTTTGTCTTCAGCTGAAGGTGTTCCTTCAGACGAACTGTCTCCTTTTTTTGTTTCCGGTCCCGAGTTCTTGGAAGCTCTCTTCCTGACTTCTTCGTCCTTATTATCATCCTTTGGGATTTTCTTGGTCACTATACTACATAATAGGACTTTGTTTATCTCTTGCTTTTCCTGCTGTGATTTCTTCAGTTTCTCATTTTCGGCTTTGAAAACCTGCAGTTCAACAATAATATTCCTCATTGTTTCCAACACTTCCGTGGGTGAGCTTCCGTTTTTGTTATGTCTTGGATCTCCAAGAGGTCTCTACTCTGTATTTCCCTCCATCGTTCTGAGTTTCCATAATTATCACAAAACAGAAAGGTCTTTCTATTTGTATCAACAAGGTTTATTAGTTTTGCATCAATCAAAATATGTACTTAAGCGACTAATCTGGCCCTGTTCAGGTCCAGTGTTGTAAATTTCGCTCTGATGCCATGTGTAATGAACCTCAAAATAACATACAAAAAAAAACTTTTGTTTGCATATTTTACTTGGTAGGAAAGAATCCATTAGCGATAAGAATTCTAGTAATGCAACTCTGACTTAAAACATTACCATAGAATTTTTATTAT
Source organism: Picea mariana (assembly GCA_032191745.1). Taxonomy (NCBI): domain Eukaryota; kingdom Viridiplantae; phylum Streptophyta; class Pinopsida; order Pinales; family Pinaceae; genus Picea; species Picea mariana. Next base: position 43,455 of record JASDQU010503735.1, read on the forward strand.
TATTTTGTTTTTACTATACAATTCACTAAATTCTCCTTACAACATGCTATTCGAAGTATGTCATCATGTGTTACCTTAACTGAGAAAGTTATAAAGGAAATCCCTAAGGATTTAGAAAAAGAACTAAAACCTTTAGGCGTAGGGTCTAAATGATTAAAGTAACTTTACATAATCCATACTATACTCACCCTGTTTGGCATAAGGTCTCCATACCATACTCGTGTCAAGTGTGCTCAAAATTTTTCTCCCAGGGAGATCTCTTTTGTTCCTACCAACTTGGCCAAGGGTCGGGTAAGGACCGATGACTATCACAAGCCTCCAAAGTCTGGTCATTTAAAGGCTCTTAACTCGAAAACTGGTCGAATTGAAAGGTCGATGTTGTGTCACTAGTGGGCCTAGGACAACGATAATGCAACCACTACCTAATACCTGTCACAGGGGTATGGAAGCGACCTTCATTAAGTGGGAAAATAAATCCCTGTCAGGGTATTAAAATATCTGCATCCATCATTAAGGCAGTCTACTAGTCATACTGAAATTGCTTGGCTCTATACTCGAAGTGTCTCGCCAACCCTACCTTGGTCACGTGGCTCACCCATTCTTTGCACTAACCACAATTAATTCAAGGATATAAGGCATCGTTTACATTTGGAGAGGGCTCAAGGTTTGTCATTCTGAGTTCTTTCTTTTTCGTTGAAGAGGCTCTGTGTGTTGAGGGGGTTTATAGGTGAAGATTGTGAACCTGGTGGTTTCTTCCATCTAGTTTTAGATGACATGTCTTACATTATGGGTAAGTTCTTCTCTAAATTCAAAATTTAAAACCTTGGTTATTTCAATAGGAAGACTATGAGTTTTTTAAACAAATTGTCCATGTCAAGCTATCGTTCTATGTTCTCCCTTATTTTCTTCCTATGGAATTCTTCCTTTGTCAAACTTCCTTACATTACATTTGGATCCATCCTTAACCCTGGTGCAATGGCCTTTTCCTTGAGGTTGTCAAAAATTCCCTTCTATTTACCGAGACAGACAGTTATCCCTACCTATCCAGGTTCAAGATATAAGGTTTTGTAACTCTTTGTCGTGAACTAGAATTTATATCTGAGTATTCATGAATCAGAGGGTAGTGTTTATTCCAGGGTTTGATTATCAAAATCTTGGCTGGAGTAATCTCTGTGTTTAATTTATTGACCTAAGCGAATTCTGTGAAAAGGGGTTTTGGGTAGTCTAGAATCATAGTCAGGGTTCTCCTGGTTTGAAAGGGTGGATTAAGCTCCATTCCACCTAGAAGTACATTGTCTTGTTGTTCGCCTACACAATGAAATCCCGATCTAGTCGATTATTGTATTTCCATTATTAAAGAATATTGTGTGAAGAATTTTTATTTTTACTTGATCTCTATCATTCAATTTTAATTGCTAAAACATATCATTAATGATGGGCCCTGTTTTGATGTGAGGGTACCCATTAGTATGTATTTTATCCTTCACCCACGACCCTATATGACTATCCATATGGAAACGCCAAGGAAAGGATCCTGTTTCGCAAGTTCAGAAGTTAAGTAAGCGTTGGTATGATGTATTTATAGAAATTTCCACTTAAATCATTTCTTATTACATTGTCTTCATATAAGAGTTTACTAATCATCGTGTATGGTGGTTTCCTCCAGGTTCTGTCTATATGAAGGTCTTGCCTACTCACCTACATACTCGTTGTAAAAAGGTATACGAGTTCCCTTTTGTAACCGTTCAGGAGATTTAGAACCGTCTATTTTACAACTGAGATGTAGTCAATGGTTTCATTTCCCTCAGTTTTCCTATCATCTTCGGAAAGGGAAAGAGTTTCCAATGTAACTTAAACCTTTGGGCTACAGTTGTTATAATACAATAAATTATGTACAGGTGTTTTTTCGGTCTATTGTTCAAAGTAAATGATTGTTATAATCATTCACCATGCAGATCTCCCATACCCTGAAATCTGATTACCAAGACTATCTTGTTCGGAATCTTGGTAGGAATTGTAATAGATTATATCATTTAGTTTCTTTCGACCTTTCCTATGTTTAATGTCAAAAATGCCCTATTTGTAAAGAAAAAGACGATATTCGTCTAGGCTCAACATGAATAGGCATAATGATTTGGATTATATTACGATCCTGTCTTTCTTATATATATATGCATGTTTGGGAATCGTTTGATGTTTATGCTATGTTGCATTTGCCTAATTCCAAACCGTCCACTGTCACGATCTCCGAGTGGACAGTTTCGCATATGTGCTCAAAATTTAATGGGTTTTGTAATTTACTCCATACTATGTACATTCTTTCAATTGGGGTCCTTTTATTCTGTACGAAAGGAACATAAGATTAAAATGTCTATCAGTTTGTGATTTATGTTCGTTGAATTTCATCTTCGAGTTCTTATTCTTATGGTGTAATTTACTATTGTATTATCTCATATAATGGAACAACGAATTATTCAGTTTAATTTGGTACTATAATAAAATTACAGAGGGTTTTTCAAGACCTTTCGATTCATAAGATCCTTTATATGAGAGGTAGTTGATCTCCTAGCAGCATAGTGGTTTGTTCCCAATCTTGACAGTAATTTTTTGTATAAGTGGGATTCTTGTTGCAGTCATTAAATCTTTATTTAACAGAAAAAATACACTTTGTAACTGTATCTATATTCATTACATATTGAGATATAACTTGATGGAATTTATGTGTAAAAGCTTGCTAAGATTTCCTACTTAAGTATAGATAGATTCGCTTACTATTTCAACTACATAAGTAAATGTACACCTGTAAATAGATTTTAATTCTTCCTAGCTCATTTGTGCATAAATAGTTCTATCAAGAATTTCAATTTTAGGGATAAGCTTACACCTCTAGGTAGATCTATTCATTCTTCAAGTTCAATCGCATTTAAATACTTCTCTCCAGTGATTTTAACCATAGAATTAGACATACACCAAATATTTCATGTTAATTTGCATAGATCGTCCTACCTAGAATTCTAGTTCAAAATGCCCCATTCCAGAATATTGGTCTTTGATTATAAACTCCATACAACAACAGATGTCCTACATGAGAGTTATTCCAACTTAACCTAAACAGAGCATCATATCGACTATAAAAAATCATTCAAACAAAGAAGAGTAAGATTTAACATTTCTGAATCCAATTGGTGGAAAGAAAAAAGGGGACAACCACATTCCTCCCAACCATAGAATAGGGAAGCCAAAATCACTTGCCCGATTCACACCCTAACCTGACCATGAATTCATGAGGGAAAACTTGGAAACTCCTCCTCAGCAATGTCCTTCAACTCCAGCAGATTCCTCTTGCCTCACACTTGATCAGTAGTGTTCATAACAGTAAGAGAGAAATCAATAGTTTTTTTCCCAACATACTCAGCAGCGTCCTGCCTCCTCACATATGTTATTTAACAAAAGAATGATTTTTCCTAGGTCTTTCTTTCCCCCCCTTGGGAATTTTCGCATATTTCTAACTACCTTCTTTTTAGGGGCTGTCAATGGCCAAATATCTGATTTTCCACTTGTGACAATCATCCCCATGGTAGTTCCAACATGTTCCCCACTCATGGAGTCATGGTCAACTGATTTTTTAACATGGTTGTTCCATTTGTCTCCTGCAATTAATATAAAATATTATGTTTTCATACAAGTGTCATAGTTAAATAGTTAGTTGGGTCAAATCAAATCTCTGCCCAAAAATCATAATAATTTATTACAATTATCAAATTTGAAATTTGGAATTGCCATAAATAAAAAAATTATTCCAAATTCAAATTTACTAAAAACGGAAAATTTTCCAATCAATTTTAAATTTCAAAAATACTTTATTTTTGGGGAATGTCACAAATATCAACACTCCCTCCTAGATAGGGAGGTATTGGTATTGAGAAAAAACATACCATTCACCTGGTATCATCAACATAGTCATATAGATTATATCATGACTAGATCATGAGCACCATCATCAATATCAATTTCATCAACTTCATCATCTCTCAAAACCATACTCCATCTGAGTAATCAGACATGATGTTGGATAAGTCACTCACTCCATAGAGTGACACAAGAACAATTTTTCTAATATGGACATATGTCCTAGAAGAATGAATGTCTTGGACCATTTTTCGTCTAAGAAATTTCTATCCATTGATCATCCATATAGATGATAATCATTTCAAACACTAGTGATAGTCTTCAAGTCAATTGGAACAATGTCATTCGATAGAACATAACTTTGTCTATCCATAGTAGTACACAACTACAATCTAGTGGTACACTACCACACCAAGTAGCACATCAATACCTGATCGGTGACATATTGTCAAAATCAGTGGAATACATATACCACAGTAGCATACATATATTGTCCAGAGACATACAGTCTCCAAAACAATCATATCATATGATATCAACCTACACATAAAACATTGTTATGATATTAACTGAATCATCTGGGCCATCCTTCCACTCACATCTGTGAGATCTAGAAGAGTATCTACCTCAGAAGGTAAAAAATCAATGATGAGCTATTTGGAATATTCTTCTCAAGAAAGGAAGAATAATTGTCCCTATTTCTGAGCCTGGACTATTCACCTATGTGGGCGATTACTATGGATCTAAACAAAGTGCAAACTGGAGATAATGAGTCTTCCCTAAGGAATGAATGTCCCTGATTGTTGAACCTACACCATTTACCTATCTCAACCATTCCTGTGTCACTAAACAAAGTGCAACCTAGAGAGAATGAATCTTCCCTAGGGAATGACTGTTCGAACCATTTCCTAAGGAAATGATTATCCTACACCAACCTCCAAAATGGACTATTCTTTGAAAATTCTCACAACTGTGAGCTTTGAAATAATGATTGTCTGGCGTGGCGGACCAATAATGAAAGTGATTGTCAAGAAGAGATATTTTCCTATACCATTCGCCCACACTGGCCACAAGGGGAATCATTTTCTATGGTACATCAACAATCGATCGAACCATTTTCATTACAAAAATGACCATTCGATCTAGACCCTTTTCTGAACTGCAAAATTCCTGTCCATCAGAAATCTCAAACCACTTTCTGAACTGGAAAGGAATTGCTCATCATAAATCAATAACACATCAATGCTCCTTCCCAACCTAGGAGTCATCTCTTCCTTTTTCAATAAGGAATCCGTCTTCATGAGCTCCAGCTTGAGTACACAAACTCTTTCGTATTGGACAAAGGCTTTACCAAAATATCTTCTTATTTGCTCATCTGTGGAGATATATATATTGGAGAGCCACTTCTATTTTCTGGACTTTATAATGGAGAATATAATGCTTGATATCAATGTACTTTGGTCTTTCTCGAACACTGGTTTTCTTTGAAGGCTTCATATAGCTCTTGATCAATATAGTATATCATTTTTGGACTCATGTTTTGTTTCCTGCTACCTCATAACATCATGGAAAGGCTCAAGTGGAACATACCCATGTGGCAATTCTTCTATCATCATGAGAGTTTGTCATGGATTATTAATCCATCGTCCTAGACTCCTGAGTAATCATTCTGGTTTTTATAATAGAAGGTTTTCACCACGCTTTTGTTGTGCGTTAGAGGCTTTACACCAAGTTGTTTGAATCCATACAAAATCTTCTTCCATCTTCATACAAGGGTCTCTTTCTGGTATACCTCAAAGCCTTGAGGTTGCTCTACATACACTCTTTGTTCAATTATTCTGAAGAATAGTCTTTGCATTCATCTAATGTGAACTCCAACTCATGGATATCTCAAACGATATAATGGCTCATGTAGAGGTATGTCTGGTTTACTGGAACAAGCAACCATCATAGTCTTCTCCCTTCATTTGGGAGAACCTCTAGTTCTGGATCTCACAATGCTTATGATGCAGGAGCATCGCCAGCTCATCAAGTGAGCCAGCACATCAAGTGGAGATCAGCTGGATAAACAAACCCAAATTTTTTAAAGTGCTTTGGGATTGTAGCGCAAGTCTTTAATGAATCCTTTATGAAGGAGCGCCTTTTGTATATTGTATCAGACCTCGAGCCATATGCTCTTGTATGAAGTAGATAGGAGGCATTTAATCTAGTTAATGTTGGTAGATAGGATTTTAAGTCTAGATTTGATAGTTAGAGTCCGAGAGGGAAAACGGATATAGACACCCTCCTTTGTACATTGTAACATTATGGAGAGCATTCAGAAGAGAAGAGAAAGCAGAGAATATTGTATGAAGAACACCCATGTAAAGGCATTTGAATTAATAGAAGGAAGCTTTGATTCAAGCTCATGGTTTGTGTTGTTTTCTCTGTGTATTGATGTTATGCTCATGAATGTTTTCTTTCTTGTTATGCAATTTCTTTGTATATGCTGTGTATTTGATTTCATGTTTCAAACTGAAGTCTGAAAGGGAGAGAGAATGAGGTTCAATTGTTTTTCTATTTGAGCTAGGAGATTCCTGCAAGGTGTGTAGTTGAAGTCATCCGCAAGGAGTGTGTTGATGAAGGCTCAATAGTTTAACTCTTGTTCTCATTTACTCAAAAGTGGAAGTGAGTTGTTGAAGCCGTGCAAGGAGTGCGCAGGCTGAAGAAGAAGTCTTAGTTGAGAATTTGAGCAACAAAAATCAAAGACTGCTGCTGCAGGAGTTGCACAGAGTCGAAGAGATTCAACACTTGAGAGTTCTTGAACGATTGCTGCGAGGAGCGCGTGCAAGTCCCTTTGAAAGAGTCAGAGTGGGAAATCTCAGGAGGTATAGAACCTTCATGATATCGTTGAAGAAGAGCACCGGGAGTTTGTGCAGTGAAAGGTTTCAGACCAGAGTTGCCAGTGCGTGCACAGAGATCTCTTTTTCCTAAGAGACTATTGAAGTTGTGGAAAAACTCAGGAGGAATAGACCTTTGAATTCACTGAAGGCTAGGTGCAGGGAAGTTGCCCGTGGGAAGTCGGAGGAAAGCGTCGCAAGTTGACGAGCGAGCAAACGAGTCTCGTGGAGAGACACTGCTTTATTTCGCAGAATCCTCAAGGGGAGAACGGACGGACGAAATCTTTGGAAGAGATTTCACGAAGTTCCGAGAGTCGTTGGATCTCCCAGAGGTGCAAGGTAGTTACAGCGTAGGCGTGGACTAGAGGATTCAAAGCTCAGGAGGGGTAGCACAGTTGATATAAGTCGGTCAGGGCCATTGGATTGTTCACGATATCATCTATCGGGACCTCATGAGGGAAGTGTCCTAAGTTTGGTAAGGGAATTCGTGAGATTTCGAGAAGCAAGATGTCGACTACTCTGAGGATAGCGTGGGTCCACAGGAATTGACAGTGGACAGGTGGCACCTCACATCTCGAGAGCTCGTAAGTGGAAGGGTTAAGAAATTGGTGTCAAAGGTCATGAGGTGCGAGGGCACGAAGTGGCGAGAAAGCTGGAAGCCGTCCATCGGAAGAGGACAGGTGGTAGAGATCTAAGGATCTCACGAACTTGGGAGTTCGCAGGGTTTGCACCCCAGTGTTTGGTGTTAAAAGTCACGAGGACACAAGGCACGAGAAGGGAATAATCGTTGGATCCAGATCACGGAGGACCGTTGGATCCGCACGTGACTCGTGCATCGGAGCCTCGTGAGAAAAGGCTCGAGGACTTGACCTTGTGAGAAGCGAAGTTGCGAGGGAGTGAGATCGTGAGTCTCGGCACCTCGGACCTTGGGAGTCGACAGGGAAGTTATTCAACCCCGCGAGTAGCGAATTCGCGAGGGAGCGAGGTCGTGATAGTGCGGAAGTCCCGAGATAAGTGACGGGTGTGGACGAGTCAAGTCACACATGCGCATCGGAGTTTCGGTACCTCAGATATTGAAGGTTGTAGAACCAAAAGTCCGGTATTGCGAGTAGCGAGGGCACGAGGAGCGAAATCCTTGAGGGAGAAGTCAGCGAGTTGACTGACCATCGGGTCTCAGGGATCCGAGGGTACCTCGCGAGTTCCGATCCTCCAAGAAGATAAGGAAGAGGATCATGCGACGAAGAGAATCTGTGGGTAAGAAGATTCCCGATAGGGAATTAGGAGAACCTTTGAGTTCTTTGGGCCGAGAGGAGAGGAAGGTCTTATGTGAGCGGATGTGCCGTGAGGGTGGTGCGTGTTTGCATCAGAGTGGTATCAGAGCGAGAAAATCTCTTTGCTTTCTGTAGCAGAGAAGAAAGGAAAAATTTCACCATGCCGCCGAGGAGAGAAAGACAAGCACAAAATCCAGAAATGGAAAGGCAGATACGTGATCTTCGAGTGAGATTAGAAGATATGGAAGCAGCGCAGAGACGTACAGTTGGTGTTGGAGATCTAAGCGACTCCGAAGGTGAAGTTGAAGCTGAACAACAAGGAGAAGTTGCAGCCGAAGATGCAGCCAATGAACGATTAATTAAAGCTATCACTCGGATGAGTTCGAAAACAAAGATGGACATTCCAACCTATGAAGGAAATCTGGATGCAGAAGAGCTACTAGATTGGATTCGAGCTCTTGACACTTACTTTGATTATGAAGATATCAAAGAAGATAAGAAGGTTAGGCATCCTGTCACGAAATTGAAGGGACACGCAGCATTATGGTGGGACGAGCTTCAAGAAGATAGACATTCCAAAGGCAAGCAAAAGATCAAAAGCTGGGATCGAATGATTGCGAAGATGAAGGCAAAGTTCATCCCAAGGGATTATCAAATCACACTATTCAGGAGAATGCAGAACCTGAGACAGAAGCTGATGATAGTGAAGGAGTATATTGAGGAATTCTATAAGCTAAATATCAGAGGAGGTCATTGGGAGAGCGATGATGAAAAAGTTTCCAGGTATATGAATGGTTTGAGATACGATATCCAGGATGAGATGAGTATGAAAACCATCAGAATGGTAGAGGATGCTTACCAGATGGCTTTGAAAGCTGAAGAGAAGCTGAGTCGTAAGCAAGGTCAGCGAGGGCGAGGCAGAAGTCATCCCAGAGGCAAGGCAATTGCCCAGGAGAAATTCCAGAAGCCCAAGGAGGAATGGAGGAAACCTCAGAGTAAAGTTGAGAAAGGTGGAACCTCACAGCGAGGGCCACATGTTGAACAGAGAGGACAGCATAATGAGCAGAAGGGAGATTATGCTGATGTAACACTTTTCCTCGTACCAGAGGTAGAGGAAGAGGAAGAGGTGGAGTAATCACATGTTTCACATGTGGGAAAATTGGGCATAAGTCATTCGGGTGTCCAGAGAAAAAGAAGGACATTGGGGAAGCTCACATCACAGAAGCGCAGAGGCGGGATGTTGAGGCCGAAGACACAGAAGGTGGAAGATCACTTGGGATGCATAAAGTCCTTTTGACACCCGAGAAGGAGGTGGAAAACTCAGTTCAAAGGACCAGACTATTCAGGACAGCTTGTAAGGCCAAGAACAGGGTATGCAACGTTATCGTTGATAGCGGTAGGATGGATAATCTCATTTCAACCGAGATGGTAGGGAAGCNGGTTCCATGGCTACAGAAGGGACATCAGGTGTGTCACTAAACAGTGTTTAGTCGAATTCAAAATAGGTGGGTACAATGATAAGATCTTGTGTGATGTTATTCCCATGGATGTATGTCATTTATTGTTGGGTAGACCATGGCAATATGACAGGAATGTGGTTCATGATGGGAGAATGAACACATATACCCTAGAGAAGAATGGGAGAACCCATATGTTGCTTCTGATAAAGGATAAAGAGGTAAAGCCGGAAGTGAACAACACAATACTTCTCATGAGTGGGAAGGAACTTCTTACAGAGGTGGAGAAGAAAGAATATCCACAATTCTTTGTGGTCGGAAAACTGAGGATTGTTCTGACTAGCACAAGAGTGAATGATTTACCAGATGAAGTTCAGGAACTACTGGAACAGTTCGGTGACATCATAGTGGATGAATTACCTTGTTCGTTGCCACCGGTAAGGAGTGTGAGTCATCACATAGACCTCATACCAGGAGCTAGTTTTCTGAACAAAGTTGCATACAGGCTGATGCCACAGGAGAATGAAGAAGTTAAAAGGCAGGTCCAGGAGTTATTGGACAAAGGATTAGTGAGAGAAAGCTTGAGTCCATGTGTTGTTCCAACAGTACTCAGTCCAAAGAAGGATGGAGGATGGAGAATGTGTACCGACTCAAGAGTGATCAACAAGATAACCATCAAGTACAGGTTTCCCTTGCCGAGGATGGATGATCTGATGGATTTCCTGAGTGGGGCAAAGTATTTTTCAAAGATAGATTTGAAAAGCGGATACCACTAGATTCACATGAGAGAAGGCAATGAGTGGAAAACAGCCTTCAAAACCAACGAAGGGCTGTATGAATGGCTAGTCATGTCGTTTGGCTTGACAAACTTGCCGAGTACCTTTATGAGATTGATGAACGAAGTCCCGAGGGAGTTCATCGGGAAGTTCGTCATTGTGTACTTGGATGATATACTGATTTACAGTAAATCAGGGGCTGAACATTTGAAGCATTTGTCCATAGTGATGAAGAAGCTACAGTAGGAGAAGCTGTTGATAAATATGAAGAAGTGTTCATTTATGAAGACAGAGCTCATTTACTTGGGTTTTGTTATTTCGTCGAATGAGTTGAAGATGGATCCGGATAAAGTGGAAGTGATCAAGAATTGGCCATCACCGAGAAATATTTTCGAGGTGAGAAGCTTTCATGGTTTGGCTAGTTTCTACCGAAAATTCATCCAGAATTTCAGTGGAATTAGCACAGCGATGATGGATACAGTGAAGAAGCGACATAAATCTTTTTACTGGACAACAGAGGCTGAGAAAAGCTTCAATCTATTGAAGCAAAAGATAACGGAACGACCGGTTTTAGTGTTACCAGATTTCCTCAAGACGTTTCAGGTGAAATGTGATGCAAGTGGGTTTGCCATAGAAGTGGTCTTGAGCCAGGAGGACAGACCAATTGCATATTTCAACGAGAAGCTGGATGAGGCAAAAGTGAAATACTCCACATATGATAAAGAATTTTATGCTATCATACAGGTGCTGAAGAAGTGGAGGCATTACTTGATCCCGAAAGAATTTGTTTTGTATAGTGATAATCATGCATTATAGTTTGTGACTCAACATGAGAAGTTGAATCAGAAACATGCTAAATTGGTAGAGTATATGCAGAATTTTACATTTGTAATTAAACATATTTCAGGTACTGCAAACAATGTGGCCGATGCTTTGAGCAGGAAGTGTTTGTTGCTGCAGGAGTTCCGAGTCAAAACATTGGGTTTTGAAAATATTAGGGACATGTATGCAGGTGATGCATATTTTGGAGAGGCGTATGAAGTAGCTGAGAATCCATTTCTCAGAGACAGAAGCCCGTGGATAGATTATATGATCCAGGAAGGATTGTTGTTCAGAGGCAATCAACTGTGTATTCTGAAATGCTCCATGAGGGAGAACTTGTTAAAGGAGAAACACAGTGGTGGATTAGCAGGACATTTTGGCCACGAAAAGACATTTGCAAAGCTAAGCGAAGCATACTTTTGGCCAGGGATGCGCTCAGAGGTCAAGCTATTTGTTGACAGGTGCAGAATTTGCCAGCATTCGAAGGGGAGGAAACATAATGCAGGTTTTTATCAGCCATTTCCCATACCAGAGAGGCCATGGGAGGCGATAAGTATGGATTTTGTATTGGGATTTTTTAGGACGCAAAGAGGACATGATTCGATCTTTGTGGTAGTGGAAAGGTTTTCAAAAATGGTACACTTCGTCCCATGCCAGAAGACCAGCGATGCGACCCACATCGCAAATCTATTTTTCAAGGAGGTTATATGACTCCATGGACTGCCGAAAAGCATAGTTTCGGACAGAGATGCGAAATTCATAGGGCATTTTCGGAGGACCTTATGGAAGAAGCTAGGAACTAACTTAGCGTTTAGTTATGTTTATCATCCTCAGACAGATGGACAAATGGAGGTGGTGAACAGAAGTCTGGGAGACTTGCTGAGAAGCTTGGTGATAGAGCACCATAGCAGTTGGGACCATGTGTTACCACAGGCAGAGTTTGCATACAACGACTCAGTGAACAGGAGCACAGGCAAAAGTCCATTTGAGATTGTGTAGGTAGGCAGCCAAGAGGAGTTTCTAAACTGAGGGATTCAAAGCAGATGATAACTAGGAGCGCAAGCGCTGAAGAATTCACAGAGGCGATGCAAGAACTGCACAGCAGGGTGAAGGAGCGATTGTTGGAATCAAACCAGGAATATAAGCGCAGAGCAGATCAGCATCGGAGACAACTTCAGTTCGAATTTGGTGATCTAGTTCTGGCACATCTGAGGAAGGAAAGGTTCCCAAGGGGAACATACAATAAACTAAAAATGAAGAAAATTGGGCCATGCAGAGTCCTAAAGAAATTGGGAGAAAATGCTTATGAGATTGAGTTGTCGGATGAGATCGAAATATCTTCGACATTCAATGTCTCAGACTTATATCCATATAAGGCTGAGGAAGCAGGATCTGGAGGTGATGAACAACCAGAAGTCCACTGGCAGAAGCAGATGCCGATTGCAGAAAATCCACAGATGGAGCGTATACTTGACAAGAGGGTGAGTAAAAAGACTAGACGAAAGGAATACTATGAGTATCTGGTGAAATGGAAGAACCACCCAGTGGAAGATGCCAGCTGGGAGACTGAAGCAGTGATTCAAAAGCATGGACAGACTGTGTAGGAGCTCATGGACAGGAGCCCATGAAAGTTTTCAAGCCGAGGAGTATGATGCAGGAGCATCGCCAGCTCATCAAGTGAGCCAGCACATCAAGCGGAGATCAGCTGGATAAACAAACCCAAATTTTTGAAAGTGCTTTGGGATTGTAGCGCAAGTCTTTAATGAATCCTTTATGAAGGAGCGCCTTTTGTATATTCCATCAGACCTCGAGCCATACGCTCTTGTCTGAAGTAGATAGGAGGCATTT
>JASDQU010503736.1:5553-17147 GCA_032191745.1 Picea mariana
GTTATCGAGTTCTTGTTGTCTTTTTCTCTTTCTTATTGTTGTTATCTTCTCTTATTTGCAACATGGTTATTGATGGTTTAACTCTTTAATCATTCATGAGCATCTTGTTAATGTTAATCTGTTCTTAATTCCTTCCATTTTTGGACCACTCTCCTAAATGTATGAATACCCATAGGTCATAGATCTTTATGACTATTAATACACCTTCTATTCATCATAAAAAAGTTGGCTCCTTTCAAAAATCATCCTCTCACGTGAGTACATATTTAGGGGGGAAATTCTCCTTTGGGTTGAAAGCATAGAATATTTGGAATTCCTTCCCGACCCAAGGAAAATTGAATGTTGCATCACCTTCATAACCACGACAGAAACTTTAGTCCGCCACCTTTCATTCTTACTTGGTCCATGCAACATTGTCGACTATTCAAAGACAAAGATGGAGGAAGTGTGTGTCCAAAGAGGAAGGGTTCATCCACATACCAGAGCATAAATAGCTAAGGCCTCCCACTCAAGAGTAGGAAGTCAGTCCATTAAACCCTTCAACACCCAAGGTTGGTTTTAGAGCTTAATGAAACAATGTGGTAAGGAAACAAACACTAGCACCCCATATAGATAATCTTGTAGTCAAGTCTGAAATAAACAAATTCTTGACTTCTTGATATAGTTCAAAAAATTTGTAAGAGAAAGAAGTGAGCTCCAAGCAGAGAGACAAATCACTTTTGAGCAAAAGGTCCTAAGTTCTCTGAACCATTTTCTATCAACGATCAAATGTCTAGACAAAAATCCTTCTTAGAAAAATGGTGAGAGTTTCAAGTGGAAGGTCATGAATGGTTTGGATAACTCGGTTAAGGATGTTAGTGGCCTCCAACCACCCACTGAACTCTACAAACAACAACTAACATATCAAGGCAAACTCCGTCCTTGTCAGTTTTGTTTGCTCGATTTCTTCTATGAAATATATGTAATAGCTTTAAACACTAAGTTATTTTTTGGTTTTCCAATATTTTAGTCTGGGTGTATAGCTTAGGCAAATTATCTTTGAACCATATGTATCTTTATAAATATTTGAACTATTATACACAAGGCATAATGCACCCTACCTCATAGAGGGTACTAAATCTCTCATCTGAGAGTATTTCTAGATATATATAAACAAATAAAGGATTTTCTTTTATATATATAGTTTGTGGTTATAGGGTAAATAAATACCAGTCCAAAACATAGCTCCTTTGTACAATAATGGGCTCACAAACTATCTCTATAACAATAGATCTCACACACTTGCACCACAAGTATTTTGTTGAAGTACATAAAAACAAGATCATTTATAAAAGTCTATTCTGGAAATCAAATATGTTGGAATTATTGTCATTGATTTCAAAGGATTAATGATTTCATTGATGTCATATTATGACATTACAATACACACAACATTTCCAAGATTGATTTATATATATAGGTCTACAAGTATATTAAAAAAAGGGTGCATGTGAAAAAGTAAAAAGTGAAATGGTGGTTTCAACCCCATGGGTTTGGGATATTTTCCCATGGTATTGAGAATTAATTATTTAATTAAGGGACATGTCCCTTCATGAAGGGTTATGAAAAAATATAAAAAGAGAAAACATTGAGAGAAAGTGTGTGTGTGAAAAATGGATTAGCAAAGATTGAATTGCAAAATCAGTTTTAGGAAATCTTGGCATTTTTGTGATAACATTTTTTCTAGGACATTTCAAACCTTGAAATTTGGAAGAGAAAGAGGAAAGATCTTGGTGTACATGTGGTACAACATTTAGATGTTGGTTCACTATGATTTCATAGATATGCCATGTGGAAGCTAGTGTTCCTAAATGCTCCTAAAAACAGTTTCAAATAGGTCAGCTTGGCACTTTCGCTATAACTTATTTTCAGGAATGTTTTAGACCTTGAAACTTTTTAGAGACAGAGTATAGATCTTGGTGTACATGTGGTACAAATTTCAGATTATGTTTCTCTATACTTTCAAAGATATGCCCCGTGGAATTTAGGGTTCCTGAGTGATCCTGAAATCCGTTTCAAACAAGTCATCTTGACATTTTGACAATGGCTTCTTTTTTGGGATTCTTTAGATTGTGAAAATTTCAAAGAACAGAGGAGACATACATAAGTACATCATATAACAATTTTAGAGTCATATTTGTAAAATTAGATATGTGGCATGTTGTAAAAGTTCATTCTTGGGAAGAGGCTCAAAACATCAAGCTTTGCGAAAGTTACCATTTGGAAATTCAAATTTTGGTCAAACCTAGTAAAGACAGAAGTACTGAGCAAACCCGGTGAAGGTAGAAGCAATGAGTATATACCTAGTGAAGGAAGAAGAAGCAAACAGACCTGGTGAAGGTAGAAGTAGAAAACAAACTCAATGAAGTTTGGTGCAACTCACACAAAGAGATTGGTGTCTCTTGCCAAGTTGGTGCAACTCACACAAAGATATTGGTGTCTCTTGCTAAGTTGGTGCTTAGTGGTAGGGATTGACATATTTAGTATATTGGTGTCTACGAAGAATTGTAAGAGTAGGTTGGTATTGCTAAAACAAAGAGATTGGTGTCTCTTGCTAAGTTGGTGTTTAGCCGCGGGGATTGGTGTCTTCAGTAGATTGGTGTCTACAAATATTTGTAAGAGTGGGTTGGTGCCTACTAGGATTTGTACCAGTGGGGATTGGTGTCTCTAGTAGGTTGGTTCCTACACATATTTGTAATAGTAGCTTGGTGCCTACAAAGAATTATAAAGAGAAATTTTGTGGTTTTCTATCGAAAGGGTTTCCACATAAATCTTCTGTTCCATGTTCTGCAGTTAATAGATTTCATATGTGATTGTTTTCTTATGGTTGATGAAAGTTTGAAAAAGCAATAAATTGTCTTATACTAATGTACTCCCACACTCTCAGTAGAAGTGTGAGCTCAACATAACCTGCCTACTTTGCATTATGGTTTCAAGAGGACATTCCAAATCATAGATTCTCCTTTTGAGGGTGCTAGTGTGCAAATGAGTAAGATTCTCAATTTGGATAAAATACATGAGATAGTTGGGAAATAAATTGCCCCGAGGCATATTATATACCAAAATAAATTATATAATGATCAAAATTATATGCAAACATACACTCTTGAAAGCCTAACTAAATATATGGTGTGGAGAAAATTCTCGAATCTATGGACCTAGATCATGTTCATACCGAAACATTGATAGGATGCTGTCATATTCCTGTTTGCAGTTGGGCACTAGAAAATTTGCAACCTACTCTTCTTGCTAGTTGATTTGGTTGATTAACTCATGGTCAACCTACATGTAGAACCGACCAAACTTCTCTTCTGCAATTAGGATTGGTATATCCTCTTAACCTCACTATAATACGATGTGTTTGTAGTTTCACTTCAATAATATAATTTAATTGTTTTCAAGTTGAAACAACAATCTCACGAAATAAATAAATCACTCTTCACTATGTTTTTTTCCGAACCAATGGATCAAATTCATCAGTAATACGATCAGGAATGAATAACTCATATGACATTTTGGTCCTAACCAGAAGAGGTTTCATCCGAACCCTAAAAAAAGAACAAGGAGAAGAATAACTATTCTCATATAATTGATGAGAACATAATACCCTATATGGTTCCATGTTCATTTGTTCAGCCAATTTTGCTCAAGAGCGACGCTTGCTTAAGCCAACCAAGAAACACAATTTTCTTTTTTTCGGAGAAACCTACCTAATTCTCTAAGTCAATCATCAATATCATTTTGGAAATAGGGAAACTCTGGGTTTCTCCATATGGTTCACCTTGCCCTGGCAGTTGGGGAAGTCGTTTGTGTTTGTGGCAAAAGAACCACTGAAAACACTTATTTATAGTGGGTTCAAAAAGTATAATATCATATTCATACCACTTTAATTTGCAAGTACATGTGTTAGCCTATCAATATACATAATGACGATATGCTACCGCACTAATTTTATATTAATATGAAAATGTTCATAAAAACTATTTAAAAAAAACGTGGTCTAGACATTCTATTTTTGGACTTTTTTCGAGGATGCAATAAAGGGTTTTTAAGGTGCAGAATCCATTTATACATTCAAAAACGCAATTTGAGCAAATGCAATTACAATTTCTCCAACAACTACATAATTGTCTGAAAAGTCCAAAAATAAAATGTTTAGAGTCATACAAAGTAAAGCAAGATGTAAACATATTTTTAAATTTTGATGTAAATTTATAAATAAATGGATTAGGGTCCAATTTTTTAAGGCCCTTCATTATGTCTATATTTTGTGTGTTAATATTTTCATGAAATACATGTTTATTTAATGGAATGTATATGTTTCATTAAAGATTCTAGTTCTACATTTTGGTTTGGATTTATATTGACAAGTATAAAAATTGAGGTTCTTTTTTAATAGTTAAAGTACACATCATGATAACATCCAACATCTAACTGTGTAGGTTTCCACAGTGAGTCATAATGCTAGGAAATTTTCTATATGCAAACTGTGTGTGAAGTTTTGAGATGTCTAATGTTTCGAGTGGACACTCTACCCATTTGTGTGAAGTTTTGAGACGTCCAATGTTTCGAGTGGAAACTCTACCCATGTGTGTGAAGTTTTGAGACGTCCAATGTTTCGAGTGGAAACTCTACCCATGATCAAGGACATAAGAAGCTTGATATGTTGGAAAAGAGTGTTGAGTTTGTAATTATAGGAGAGGATTTGGTAAGTAACCGTTATCGAGAAGAAAGAGGGTAACATATAGTAATGAATAAAATATTAGAATATTTAGGTACTTAGAAAAGGTAAAAATATAGGGTTTAGAAAGGGGTAAAAAGAATTCATTGAGATTCACAAATTAGGGATAATCATAGAGAAAAAAAAAATATTTATTAAAGAATAATGAGGTAATTAATAAAGGGATTAAGGTTGAAATTAGAAATTTAGTAAAAAAAATAATCATAAATAAAAATTACAATAAAGTATTAAAGTATTAAATAATAATAAGGTATTAAATAAAGGGGTTAAGGAGAGTAAAGGATAGAGATGAGGAATAATTGGATAAATCCATTGAGATTAGGGGAAGCATGAAAAGAAAATGATAAAGTAAAATAAAAGGTAACCAATAAAAGGTGATGAAAACGAATTGTAATGATTTTATTGAAATAAGATTAGGTAGAAGAAAGAGATGATAAAGTAATTAAAGAGAGAAGGAGAAGATAACCATAGAAAACCATAGAGAATGGGGAATATAACCATACGAGATAACCACTAGGGATAGGGATGACCCCATTGTTGTACCCTTGGGTGGCAGCTCATATATTTATGGAATGTTTTGATTATTTAACCTTAAACAACTTTCATCTCAAACCCAAATGTTGGTTCCGATTTGTAGATGACACGTTTGTCATTTGGCCGATTGGCCATGCCAACTTGGTTTCTTTCTTCAATCATCTTAATATCCTTTCTCCCTGCATACAATTTACCATGGAAACCCAAAAGGACAACTTTATTCCCTTCCTGGATGTTCCCATCTCTCAACTTCTTGATTGATCCCTCTCCCACCAAGTCTACCAGACGAAAACTCACATTGATCGATACTTGAATGCTAGTTCCCACCATCATCCGTCTCAAAAATATGCATTCCTAAAAACCTAGTTACTCGTGCCATCTACATATCAAACTGATTCAGAATGGATCCAGGAACCAAAATGGGTCCAGGAAGGCCTAAAAATCAAAGTGCTTAGAATGGCTTCAAAACATACGTGTGCGTAGGCCTCGTCGATACGAACCAAACACAACTCGAATGGGCTCAAACAGACGTCGTATGTGAAAGATATCATGATCTGTTTATTTTGCCAAACATGCAAAATTTGATGACTGTATAGTCCATACAATGTTGACATGGCAGCTGACTATATGGGTCGTACGATCGTACAGTGATGTGGTAGGTACAGTGGCATTGACTGGGCCAACAGGTGGATGATTCATATTGTGACATGTGGCACCACTGCAGAGGTGACACATGGAATGGGTTGACGTGGCAAGGTCCGTACGACATGTGGCGCTGAATGGACAGGCAACTGACGTGGACAAGTGATGATTGGGCAAGTACAGGTGGTCGAATGATTGTGTGACACATGGTATTTTATTGGGTGAATAGTATGGTGCCACGTGGCCTAGTCTTGGGCTTCCACGTGGCACCCCTTATTGGTTGTTGGATAAAAGTTTGTTTGAGGGTCCATGGGGGTCGAACCCATGACCTCCATGGGAGACCAATTCTTCGCATAGGTTGGGCTACCAACCCGCCTACATGGTGGTTATTAACCATAGTTTGCACATATTTGTTTTAAACTTGTGTTTTGTTTCAATTGGGCACAGAAAGGGTCGGGGCTTGGCCCCAACCCTTGGTTCTAACACTTCTCGCATGACCTTCCACTTAAATTTTATGGTGCAGAGTTGTTGGTCTAGACGTGGCGCATAGGACCATCGCATATGACCACTCTATTAGACGATTGGCATGGATGTATAGTTGGTGCTCGATCAACCGAGCTAGCCCGCCGACCAAGGGTGCGACTAGACACTTAAAACTAGGGGCTACAACGGAATATCAGAGCACGTGGAGCTTGAGGTCGTGGCCACATGGGCCAAGCCTTATGACCAGGAGCCAGTAACGGAGGGGGCTAAGGACCAACGCCTTAGTCCATGGACACATGGAGGGCGCCCATATGACCAGGGGGTTGCACCCTGATTATTTGCAAATAGTGGGTTTTAAACTATATGATAAGTTTTTTAATGGATTATTAGCCAGATTTGGGAGATTTAATCCATTTTTGGAGGATCTTGGGCCCTTTTTGAGGCCAGATCTTGGGGGGAAGTTGGGAGTTTGTTACCAACTTCATGCCTATATAAAACATAGGCTCTCGAAGCCATGAGGGAGGTATTGAACAGGTAAATGATGAATATTTGTTGAACCAAAGCCATTTTTATGCAGGGAAGCCATTGAGGAGAGCACCTTTGCGGGCCATTTCTGGGAGCTCTGTTCATCCGTTTTCAGTGTCGTCAGTTTTGTTGGGTTCTTGAGATCTGGTAGAACAAAACCAGATCAATTTGTAATCCTTTTGGCACTATCATGATGTAATTTTAAATATTTGAACAGAAATAAGAAAGCCTCACCCACTAAGACAAAGGCCCAGAGACGTAGGCGAGATTGTTGAACTTCATTATCAACTTCTCTTGTTATGGGTTTTTGTTGATTTATGCTTATTTCCATATCTATATATGTTTATATGGCTTCCATGGTTCTTCATTAATTCTTCCTCATTCATTCAATTCCTAAATGGTTATTTAACTCATGCTTTTAAAAGATGAACCATTGTCGTTGAAAGATCTTTTTGGATCACAAACCCTCAATTCCTCACAAGAAAAGGCCCATTTAACCAAATCCCTTTTTTCCAATGGCTAGCCTCACTCTCAAATCAACCAAGCCTTATGCTCATCCAAAAACCCTAAACCAAAATTATCCTCTTCCTCCTCTCCTCCTCATGCTCTCCTCTTTGTTCCTTATATCCAGAGCACCACCAATCTCATCGTGAAACTCTTGGATAAAAAGAATATCAAAATCATTTTCAAACTTCACAAAACCCTCAAACAACTTCTCATACCTACTAAAGATAAATCTGTTCCGATGCTTGGCCCATGAGTTTACCATATTCATTGTTCCCATGGAAAATATTACATAGGTCAAATTGGTAGAACCTTTAAATCCATGCTTAAAGAACATATAGTTGATACTACCTATAACCTTATTTCCAAATCAACTATCGCCAAACACTCTTTTAAATCCAAGCACCTTATTTTCTTCAACCGGACTAAAATCTTATCCTCAACCCCTCATTACTCCTCACTCCTCATTCGAGAATCCCTTGAAATAAAAAAAAAATCATAATAACTTTAATCATGAAGATGGATACAAACTTAGCCAATCCTGGAATCCCACCTTTCATCACCTCAAAAAATAGTCTTCCTCTTCGAGATTGCGCTCAAGCCTCTCCCTCCTATATTCTTTCTTAGATCATGTTCCTCGCATCTATCTGTCCCCCCTGCTCTCACATTTATCTCTATGATTTCCACCTATCTCTTTGACCTCGCCATTATTATTATCTCAGATCAATTAGAGACAATAAAATCACTTATTTAATTTTAATATTTCCCTTGAATTTTTATTGTTACCGTTTATGCTTAATCTTTTTAATTTACCCTTTTCTATGATTATCATCCCCTTCTCTCTTTAATTATTTTATCATCTTTTTCTTCTACCTGATCTTATTTCAATAAAATCCTTACAATTTGTTCTCATCACCTTTATTAATTAATTTGTATTTTACTTTATCATATTCTTTTCATGCTGCCCCTAATCTCACCCAATTAGTCCTCATCTTTCACCTTAACACATTTAATTAATACCTTATTATTATTTAATACTTAATACTTTACTTTATTATAATTTTATTTATGATTATTTTTATTACTAAATTCCTAATTTCAGCCTTATTCCCTTTATCAATTACCTCATTATTCTTTAATACTTTATTATTATATATATTTTTTCTCTATAATTATCCCTAATTTGTGAATCTCAACAACCTCTTTTTACCCCCTTTCTAAACTCTACATTTTTACCTTTTCTAAATACCTAACCTCAACAACTATTTCTAATATTATGATATTTTACTAATTGCTATATATTACCCTCTTCTCGGAAACGGTTACTTACCAAATCATCTCCTATAATTATAAACTCGACACTCTTTTCCAACATATCAAGCATCTTATGTCCTTGATAATGGGTGGAGGGTCCACTCAAAATGTTGGATGTTTCAAAACTTCACACATAGTTCGCACCCAGAAAATTTCCTAGCAACATCCAATATTTTATAATATGTATACTCAAAGGAATGTAAGCGTCTCATTGAAAAGCCCATTTTCATATTTTGTTGTGGATTTGCATTTACAAATATAAATATTAAGGCTCTTTGTTAATAATTAACGGGAAACTCATGAAAATGTCCACCAAGTGCATAACACTAAAAGTAGACATTCAAAAATTCCAATTAGTGGACCTATTACTCAAGAACGATTTACCCCTTCTCAGTGTAAAATGAAATCTTTCGTATTTATAAAAATAACACTCATGAATCATAACACACACCTAGACACTAGTTAAGATGCATAGAATTCCATGCGCATATGCAAACAAAGAGAAAAATTGTGAGTTTTCATGTCCAATATCAATGTAAAGTTTTGTTTCTTTGTTATTCTAGTGAAACACCCTTTGTTTAGATGGACAAAATGTGAAATTTCATTTCATATACAACAAATACAAACTAGGTACAAAAAACGCACAAGCAACCATTTAAGCCAAGTCCCTTTTGGTTGCTTTTAGCTAGGCCACTTGGATTTAAACCTAGGTCGTAGCAGTGGCAGTGTCTGCACTTACCTCTAGACCCCACAACTCAATAAAGAAACTGTCTATATAAAGTTTTTAAGTTCCATGCCATACAAAATTTTCTATAAGATCATTTTAGTGCCACTTAGGAGATAGCAAGGGAATGGCTAATGGACTCTCAATAGAGAAGATATAAGTTTACAAAATTGACACTGATTAATTAGGCATGGGAACCATTTATATCACTTGGGTATAACACTATCTATACATATCACTTGGGCATATGCATGATTCATAATAAAAATGAAATCAACCAAGCATGGCACAATACATATTTATATAGACACACAACATCATAGGATTGCCTTACCTTGTAGTAAATGTTGGAGACCCCCACTTCCTTGGTTGCTTTAGTACCGCCTAGAATTCCAGGAATTCAAAAATTTGGGGTATTTTTTTAGTTGTTAAGTGTGTTTTGGAATATGGAGAAATGACCATGTTGATTTTGGAAAAGCTTCTAAATCACCTCCACATAAATTTCTTTCAAAATTAGCACGAACAAAAGGAGAATTGATGTACAAATATATCGATCTCCATTTTATGGAGACCTATTTAATTTTTATAAATCAATAGGTTCATGATTCCTTTATAAAACTATCGATGCCTCACTTCTATCAACATCCAATTTATAGTTTTATTTTGTACATTGACAATATTTACACTAACTAATATTAGTGCAAAGATTTTGGTTTGCAAATGTTACTCAAAGCATTTGTTGTATTATAAAAAGTGTTTCATTTAGCTTCAGATAAATTTAATAAAAAGTGTTTCATTTAGCTTCATATAAATTTAATAAAAAGTGTTTCATTTAGCTTCATATAAACTTATTAATAAGGTTTTAAACTATTAAATTTAAACAAACTATAGATATAAATTTAATTACTTTATAATGTGTTACAAAGTCACATCTTTTAAAATAAAGTATGTTTTTTCAAATTCTTATTGAAAGTGTTCAATGCCTATTTTATTTATGAACCTTTCTTGATTTATTAAAAAACATTAAATAAAATTATCATTTTGGTTGTGATTTATGTTTAATTAAGTTATATAAATCAATTTCCCCAATATTTCTCTCCACCCCAACCTTAACTAATAAATTATAAAAATTAGTTTTCCCACTATTTACTATTACATAGATTTTGATTGGAAAATATTGCTCGAAACCTTTGTTGTATTATAAAAAGTGTTTTATTTAGCTTCATATCGAAAATGTTTTAAATTATTAAATTTAAATAAACTATTATATAAGTTTAATTACTTTACAATGTGTTAATAAGTCATATTTAAAAAAATAAAATATATTTTTTTCACATTCTTATTCAAAGTGTTAAATGTTTATTTTCTTTATGAACCTTTTTTAATTTATAAAAATATTAAATAAATTATTATTTTGGTTGTGATTTATGTTTTAAATTAGTTATAAAAACAAGTTTTCTCCAATATCTCTCTCCACCCTCACTCTCACCCTCATTTACGAGGGAGAGGGTGAGAGTAGGAGATATTGGGAAAAACTTAAGTTTTCCCTAGTTTTCCCCAACATCCCCTTGAGAGTGGGGGTGGGTGGAGATATTAGGGTAAACTTAATAAGTGGGGGGAGATATCGGGGAAAAATTAATAAGTTTTTCCCAATATCTCCCGCCACCCCACCTTCATATATTAATTTTCCACCAATATCTCCCTCCACCCCACCCTAATAAGTTTTTCATAATATCTCCCCCACCCCACCTTCATATATTAAGTTTTCCTCAATATCTTTGCCCACCCCACCCTCACCTTCCACCCCACCCTAATAATTTTTTCCTAATATCTCTCCCCACCCCACCTTCATATATTAAGTTTCCCCAATATCTTTGCCCACCCCACCCTCACCTTCTCCTTCATATATGATGGTGGAGGTTGGGGGAAGATATTGGGGAAAACTTAGGGTGAAGGTAGGAGTGGGGGGAGATATTGAAGAAAACTTAGGATTTAGGTGGGGGGAGGAGACATTAGGGAAAACTCATATCTCCTCCCCCCACCCCAATCCTAAATTTTCCCCAATATCTCCTCCCACTCTCACCCTCA
>JASDQU010503737.1:38447-79929 GCA_032191745.1 Picea mariana
GCATTGAATGAAAATAATAAAGAGAAGAAGAGTTGGTAGACGTAGCCCCACGCTGGGTGTGAACCATGTATATCCTATGTTGTGGTTTCTTTGTGTGATTGATGTGATTTATGCTTAGTGCTGTCATCTTTATGTATGTTAGATGCATATGATATAGTATCTTAGTGTTTAGTAATGTGAATGAATTCTATATCTACTCTATTTCTATGTGCTAAGTGCTTGGATGTTTTAGATCTTGTTGAATACTGCGTTGTTTTGTAATTAGGGTTTTACCTGCGATGTGAATAAGGGTTAAATGGAAATGAAGGTTAACTGCTAAGTGCTTTGTAATTATTGTAATCACAGATTTGTGTTCCAGCTAGGTTGCATACACTTGAGTCCTGCAACCCCCCTGTCTCTACCTCGGGTAAGACTTCATATTCTTCGCAGGTGTTGCCGAAAGGGATGGTAGTTAGGGTTTTGTTGGTGCGTTGTTGAAGTGTTGAACCCTTGGTCTTCCCCTGTCCCAACAGTCGATGATCTGGCTTCTTCCATTATTTTTTGAATCTGGGTTTGGCTCATTTTCTTTGATCTCAGCCACCAATGATTGTTTTAAGCGACATTCATCAGTGTTTTTCCAAGGGATTTTGTGGAAATAACACCACTTTCCAGTGTCCTTCTTCTTCTTCTCGTGACCCTTATTTTCCTGTGGCTTGGACTGGTTTTTGGGAGGTTGTTTGTTAGGGTCTTATTTATCATTCTTTGGTTGTTTGTTAGGGTCTTCTTTATCAATCTTTATCTGGTGCTTAACTTTCTACTCAATTTTAACAACATATCGATAAGCAACACCTAGTGATGAGATGTCCAAAAAATCCATTTCAATTTGGATGTATCTGTGTAGAGCCCCATGGTATTTCTGAACCAAATGTCACTTGAAGTCTTTGATACTTATATTGGTGCACAATGTATGGAAGGTATTGGTGAACTATGGCACTTCTTGGCCCCTCTCTTTCTGCAATGTGGTCCATTTCATGTATTGGTCGACATAGTTTCCAATAGGGTAATATTGTTCCTTGACCACATCCACCAAAACATCCTAGTTGGGCTCGACCCCATATATTACAGAGTCCTCTGTGGAAATTTTCTCCCAATAAGTTTTCCACCAATGTTTGACATGGGGGAGAGCCTTAAGGAGTGAAAAGGTTATATTTTCCCTATCAGATAAATTATGAATAAAGAAATAACCTTCTAGTATATTTAACCATTTTTCTAGGGCATCTACATCTATTTAACCTTCAAATACGGGAATATAAAAATTAAATTGTACCTTGAAAGGCGAGGTATCTCGAAAGTGGCCACTTGATGAATATGTTCCCGCTGGTATCGGCAAGTGTTGAAGGATGTGGGAAAAATTCTCCATCATTCTGTCCCTCTATCGCATGAGAGCTTGGTCAAGCAAGAGATTGATAGAATCTTATGATCTGTAGTTTTTCTTTTCTTCTGCCATGGAGGGTTTCTTGGGTGTGTGAGAGTGATTTTCCTCAAGGGAGATAAGCTCGAGACCCAAATTTCTATACTCATACCTCGTCGGGGACATGCACTGAAAAACGATCAAGAGAAGCTTTCTCTGATACCACTGATCTAGATTATATTCGGCATGAAATGAGAGAGGAGATATAATAAAGAAATGTACAGATATATCTGGTATATCCAATAATATAACATAAATGTATCCGATATGCAACCATAAACACAGATCTACAGTAATACACAATTTATATTAATGAGCGAAAAATGTACAAAGATTGTAAAAATACAGAGTGAAAGCCACGCTAGAATGGTGGAAGCTCATCTCTAAGAAGAGATATGATGGCTACTCGCTTTCGAAAGAAGATGATTGTTATAATGAGGATTCAAAGTCATTTTTAACATAAGTAAAATCCAAAACCCTAACCCTAGAAGATGAAAATCCAAAAGGTTTGAGGGCCCCGATGGGGGTAGTTGATACGTCAACTTCCCGGGGGCGTAACGTTTGCATAGGATATCTGTTTTGGGCACTCGATACACCATTGGAAAGGTCTAACCGAGAAGAAAGGATTTTTACTAGCCTAGTCTAGTGAATTCAACATTGTATTGGGCCCCAAATCCCCAAAAAACATCATTTGGGGCCTCAAAAAGGCCCCAGAAGTTTGGGACTCAAACAACTGCCAAGGTGGAAAATTGTTTTTCGATCCAGTGGAATAGGTGGGTGGCCACCGAGATCCTCCTGGATCAGATATATTCATATCTCTTCCAAATTACTGTTATATCAGAAAATTATTGATCATTCATATCAATAGGATACTTTGAGTGAAACAAACTTAGATTTCCACAACGATCACATTTCTTTCCACCAACACATTTTTTTTGGTAAAATAACGATGATACTGAGAGGGGGGTGAATCAGTATCAAGTACAATTTAAAAACATTTTCAACTTATACTTTAACCAGATTATATATTCAATTATATGCAATGAGAAATGAACAATAGTAGAAGAGTTACACCAATACACCACAATACACCATGCACAATATATGAGAAATAACCAATAGTTATTGTTCAAGGGAAGTAATGACTTCCAATGGTAGCTATAAATTCCAAATATAAAGGGAGGGATAAACCTCCAAAAGGAAGATACAATCCTCCAATATAAAGAGAGGGTTTACCTCTCCATCCTTGCCCCTTCCTTCCACCCAAGAATATATGAGAGATAATAAAACTTTACATTAAATTATCACCACCAACCAACCATCACATAGAACCTAATAATGCTTCCAGAGACTTCTTCAACTTCTGCAATTCTTAACTTATTAGAATACTATGATATCATACATAATACAAATCAATGTATTCTCTGAAACCCCTCCAAGTTTCACTCCTTGAATCCTCCCAGAAAAGGGGTTATAGAGAAAATGGTAGACCTTATTCAATTCTGGTTTATTCAGGAGAGTGAACTTGTACAGCATG
The DNA here is from genome assembly GCA_032191745.1 of Picea mariana. Classification (NCBI taxonomy): domain Eukaryota; kingdom Viridiplantae; phylum Streptophyta; class Pinopsida; order Pinales; family Pinaceae; genus Picea; species Picea mariana. The sequence continues at coordinate 41,435 of JASDQU010503737.1, forward strand.
CCCCACGCTCAATATTTAACATAAGATTCTAAAATTTGTACACAGGAAAATACAACCCGTACTATTTGTAATGCAATTGGTCTCACTTAATTTGGATTCTCTATGAATATGTTATGACTCTTTTACCTGAAACACTTGTTTATGACTAGCTTCAGGACTGGTCAAAAACCCTATCTTCCACAGAGTGTATCTCCAAAATTATAGCGAGTAAAGAGCTAAAGATTTTACCACAGGTACCTAGATATGTATTCTAAATATCATACACATTTCACCATCTAAATCATTCTAGAAAAAAAATTATAGCGAAAATGGTAAGATGACCTGTAAATAACATACCTTAGAACACATCACCAAAAGATTTCATCCTCCCTTGAAATTCAACCTTCTTTACTTCATATTTCCTCTGAAATTTGACTTATATCTCCTTGTTAATTAACAAACTTGTGTGTGTTTAAAAATGAATGTATAATGCGATGTATTTATACCCTTTATGTCACTTCCTTTTAACATTAGGACCGACATGTAGTTTCTGCTTCAATTCACATTGTCATCTTCAAAAATTCATTTCTCCTCAATCACGAGTATCCACGTGACATGCCACATACCATCAAAATCAGAATGACTTATACTATCCATCCATGGGTGTTTTACCTTCATGTGTAATTTCCTTCATTTCTATCTACTTCAATCAATTGTTGGGTCCAAAATCCAATGGCTAGGGTTGACATCAATGACTACAACCAATGACTAGGGTTGACATCAATGAAAACAAGAAATCTTCCAACAATCTCCCCCTTTGTCATTGATTGTCCCCATGTCATCATGATACAAATTTATCTCCCCCTTTGACATCAATGACAAAGGTTGGGGCTGCTCCCCCTAATTTCAATGGCATAAGGTGGCCTTCTTCTTTGGGGTTGCTCCCCCCTAAACATGTGGCACTCAATAATACTTCATCCTTATTTTTGGTCTTTGGGATATTTTCTTCCTTGGAATCATTTTGTGTGGCTTCTGTCTTCTATCTCTTTTTCATGTATAGGATGTATGTGTTGTTTGGTTTTCTTGTTGCAATTGCAACCAATCTTCCTAAGTTCTTTTCTCTAATTTTACATTTTTGGCAGTCAAACGTAAGAGTGTATCCTTGATCACATATTTTGCTGACACTGAAGAGATTATGATTCAAATATTCAACCAATAAGACTTTTCCTTCTTTTACATTTTCACTTCCAAGCTTTATAGTTCATTTTCCAAGCATTTTGGTAGATGAGTCATCTCCAAATGCAACATTTCCACCCTTTTTCTTCAATCTGACAAATTTTCTTTGATCTTCGATCATATGAGATGAGCACTCACTGTCTATGAACCATTCATATTCTTATTTGAATTTTTTAGCGACCAATGCTATTCGACAGTTTTCATTGTGTGGAATTTCTTTCCTTTTCCATGTTGTAGTTGGTATAGGGACATTTGGCATAGGATTATCTTCCTTCATCTCTCTGCAATCTCGTTCTTTGTGACCAAGATTATTTCACTTGTAGCATACAATATTTTGATCCATTAATGGGTCAAATGGATTATAATTTTTGTTGATAGGTTTGCGAACATTTCCATATCTACTATTTTCACCATTCATGTATCTTGCATAGTTATTCCTTTCATTGATTCTACAATTGATTGCCCTGTGTCAAAAATTTCCACAAGTATAGCAATGTCCAAGAAAGAAATTTTGATACCTGGGAGTAAGTGATCTTATTTTTGGTGTAGTCCATCTGGGTTCACGATCTATTCTTATGTAGTTTCCTTCATAATGATTGCTTTCATACCTGATGGGAGAGGATCTTTTTGATGTCTCATTCCTTCCAAATTCTAGTCTTCTATCTTGTTGTTCAACTTGCTCTGGAGCCTTCTCTTGTTTTGTTCTCTTCAAACTGTCATTGTATCCTAGTCATGTCTTATTGTTTGGAGATCTTTGGCTGCTAAGGATCTCATCTAATTTTTCAGTGTTTTTTTCGAAATTCTTCAACTTCTCTATTGTCAATAGTAGCTCCCCTTTTGTGTGATCCAATTCTACTTTCCATTTCTCATAATATTCCAATTGTTCCTTCAAGCTACCAATGGTCTTTTCAAGCCTGTAATTCTCTTCTTCACAACTACTCAATTCACCTTTTAGTATTATGTTTGTGTTTCTAAGTTTTGTATTTTCAGTTTCAACATGCTTCGACTTTTCAAGATTCTCATCTTCTTGATCACTCTCTACGTTGTCTTTGTATCCCCAAAAGGAATCAAGGTTGGTTTCTTCATCTGAATCTTATTCAAAAATTATTTCTTCTTATTTAGAACTCTTGTGATCATCATCCTGGGTTTCTTGGGTTATGAAGAGGACTTCTCTTCCATAATTATCTTCTTCATCACTCTCATCTAATGAGATGTCATTATCCTTGGAGTATAATATCTTTTTATTGTTGAGAATTCTCTTTTTATAGTAGCATTTTTCAACAATATGTCATATTCTACCACAATTAAAGCATTTGAGAGGAGACTTACCTTTGTATCTTCTAGTTCCCTTCTGGAACATTCTTATGAAATTTGTTATTTCTTCATCAAGGTCGTTATCCTTGTATTTTGTCTTCTTTGTGGCTTTAAAGGTTGCTTCATTGTTTGGCTGGTCACTTTCTGTACCTGTTCTCATTTCATATGCTATAAGAGACCCATGTAATTCATCCATTTTCATTTTGGTCAAGTCCCTAGTTTCTTCAATGGCGGAGACCTTATCATCATACTTAAAGAGAAGCAATCTCAACACTTTTTGTACAACCAAGGATTCATTGAGATCTTCACCTAATCCTCTGATAGCATTAACAACTTCATCAACTCTAAGAAAATAGGTTGCAATATCTTCCTTTTCATCCATCTTCAAATTTTCAAATTCTGCTCTATGTCGTTGAAGCTTGACCTGCTTAACTTTTGGATCACCTTCATAGATATTCTTGAGTTTGTCCCATACCTCTTTAACGGTGTTGCATCCCATCACTTTGCTGTCAATGGTTGGTACTAATGCTCCTAGAATAACATGTCTAGCTTTTTAATTACAACTCATAAGCTTCTTCTCATTTGGACCGGTTGGAGAATTCTTTGGGATTACATAGCCATTTACAACTAGGTACCAAATGTCTAATCCCAAATATGTTAGATAAGTTTTCATTCTATCACTCCAGTATGCATAATTTATTCCATAAAATCATTGAATCCCATTTGGAATGTTCTCATGTTCATCAATCTATGCTCAATATTTTCCTTCCAGTGGTTAAACTGTTCTGAAGGCAACCGACTCTGATACCAATTGATGATACTGAGAGGGGGGTGAATGAGTATCAAGTACAATTTAAAAAAAAAAATCAACTTATACTTCAACCAAATTATATATTCAATTATATCCAATGAGAAATGAACAATAGTAGAAGAGTTACACCAATACACCACAATACACCATGCACAATATATGAGAAATAACCAATAGTTATTGTTCAAGGGAAGTAATGACTTCCAAAGGTAGATACAACTTCCAAATATAAAGGGATGGATAAACATCTAGAAGGAAGATACAATCCTTGAATATCAATATAGGTTTGACCTCTCCATCCTTGCCCCTTCCTTCCACCCAAGAATATATGAGAGATAATAAAACTTTACATTACATTATCATCATCAACAACCATCACATAGAACCTAATAATGCTTCCCGAGACTTCTTCAACTTATGAAATTATTAACTTATTAGAATACTATGATCCTGTATATAATATAACTCAATGTATTCTCTGAAACCCCTCCAAGTTTCACTCCTTGAATCCTCCCAAAAAAGGAGTTATAGAGAAAATGGTAGACCTTATTCAATTCTGGTTTATTCAGGAGAGAGAACTTGTACATCATGCCCCATGCTCAATATTTAACATAAGATTTTGAAATTCGCACATAAGAAACTACAACCCGTACTATTTCCAAATCAATTGGTCTCACTTCATTTAGATTCTCTATGAAGACATTATGACTATTTTACCTTGAACACCTGTTTATGAATAGCTTCAGGACTAGTCAAAAACCCTATCTTCCAGAGAGTGTATCTCCAAAATTATAGTGAATAAAGAGTTCAAATGTTTACCACAGGTACCTAGATATGTCTTATAAATAACATACACATTTTACCATCTGAATCATTCTAGATAAAATGTTATAGAAAAAATGGTAATATGACTTGTAAATAACATACCTTAGAACACGTCACCAAAATACTTCATCCTCCCTTGAAATCCGGCCTTCTTTACTTCAAATTTCCTCTGAAATTCGACTTATATCTCGTTTTTCATTAACAAACTTGTGTGTGTTTAAAAATGAATGTGTAATGAGATGTATTTATACCATTTATGTCACTTCCTTTTAACATTAGGACCGACATGTAGTTTATGCTTCAATTCACATTGTCATCTTAAAAATTTCATTTATCCTCAATCATGAGGATCCACGTGATGTGACACATACCACCGAAAGTGGAATGAATTATACTATCCATCCATGGGTGTTTTACATGCATGCGTAATTTCCTTTATGTCTATCTACTTCGATCAACTGTTGGGTCGAAAATCCAATGGCTAGGGTTGACTTCAATTACTACAACCAATGACTAGGGTTGAAATCAATGAAAATAAGCAATATTCCAAAAAATAATTCATCACCTTCTATTTCACATATAATTTCAGATATAAAATCACAGAATGTGGAAGGAGGAGGTGAAATTGGCCATAAAGTTTTACCAATATCAAGAAAAGTGTCGTAATATAACTCAAATTTCACAAGATAATGACAACAACAAGTGTCATGAATAGTGATGGGTCTAACAAACCATGGTCTTTGTTGCACAAATGTATTGATGGAAATTTTAACTTCTTTGTGCTCTTCTTTGAACTTATTGAACAATTCTATTTGTGTCATTGAAAATATATGTTTTGGATGTTCTTTATATTGTTTTCATGCTATTCTTCATTGCAACACATCCCTTGTATGTGGTGAAACATGATATTTTGTCAACCAACAATTACGGTTCGATTCTTTAACATTTTCTGCAAGTCTATCTTTGTAGGGTTGTCTAGAAATAACTTTCCAACAAGCAATCAAAATTTTCTATGTTTGTACAATGTTTTTCTTGAGGTTCCCATCGCTTTTGCCATGTGTTGTGTCCAACGATATTTTATATTGCTATATGAAACAACTGTTGTTTGAAACAATTTTCCACTTTTCATAAATTAATTGAACAACATATATTTATTTCAATTCTCAACCAATATATAAAATAATAAATATTTTATTTATTTATTTAGTTTGAATGAATACATAAAATCAATCTTCATCTTCAAACAATTATGAGAGACCCAACTCTTTGTTACAAGACCCAGCTTGTAGTTCTCATATCCAACTGAGTAATGTGGAATCCAACTTTCAAAACAAGTCCCAACTTGTTGATCTCAGATCCAACTGAGATGTGAGGAATACAATCCTCATATAAGACCCAACTTGTAATTAGGAACCAACCTGATAGAATGAAACTTCATTCAATCCATTACATATAAATATATATACTTCAACAAATTAAACTACACCTTTGTTCACCATACTTCTTTGTTTATATAGTCTCCCAATAGGTATGAGTTTGAAGCATTATGTCCCTTTGTTTGAACCATTACACCTCTTCATACACCCCTTCATTTGAATTAATAATAATAATTTCTATTATTATTATTATTATTATCATTAATAGTTTGATTTAAAGAATTCAAATCCCTTGTTAATTTGCATTTATTCAGTTCTGACTAAAAACCTGTCACTGCAAATGTTGCAGAAATCGAGTTCTGCGGAGGCTCTTCCTTCAAACCATGATTTTAAGCACTGCCACTTCTTTCACCCTTATTCCTCTATCATGAGACCAATGTTTCGTGCTTCACAATTCTTTCCCTTTTTTCTTTTTAGCCCCCATATGTCCAGTGTTGGGATCGTGTTCTCTATGCTTCTGCACTCTGGAACTTTTCTTCTCTTCATCAAATCTTGTTATCTCTGAAGTGGTATCTTCTTGAGTGTTATATCTCGAGCAACTTGAATTCACTGTTTTAATCCTCATTGTTGATTATGATTTCAGATCAATGGTCTGATCATTCTTTTAAAAGATTCATTTCTCACAATTTTCTTATCCTTATCTAATAGATGGGATTCAATCGTGAGAAGGACGATTTTCATTTCCTCATGTACTTCGTGGCTTCGAGAGTTTTTTCTTTTTATTAACATCCAATTCTCTCTGACTAAATTTCATTGAAGTGTGTATACTCTATTAATCTTGAGTTGACATGTGTCCATAAACTTCAATGGTTCAAATCTTATTTCAGAGATTTGGTACTCCGGGACTCCGGGTTACTAGAACTTTGAAGTAGTTCAATTCCTCCAGAGTGATAACCTACCAAATAAGTCATAAAGCGGTGGTGACCACTTCTTGTTGGTTAACACCTTCACTTATGCTATCCTTCCACTATGATTGATCAATGGTTGAGTACGCTCCTGAAGTAGATCAACAATTAGCATTACCTCATGATTTATGCTTACTCTATCCTTCCATTGTACTTTATCAATGATCAAGAATGCTCCTAAATTAGATCAACAATTAATGTTACTTCATGATTTACGCTTACTCTATCCTTCCACTGTACTTGATCAATGATCGAGAATGCTCCTGAATTAGATCAATGATTAGTGTTACTTTGTGATTTATGCTTACTCTATCCTTCCACTATACTTGATCAATGGTCGAGAGAACTAAGAATATCTTAGATCAACGACCATCATTAAATTCATCCTTTGATGCTTCTGGTATTTGTTGGTAGTAGAAACTAGATATCCCCCGAAGGAATTACTCCTGGAGTGACGTAGCTTGTTGACATCACTGTTGGCGTGGCAATGGATGAGTGGCTGCCACGTGTTACCTAGATTCATGACTTTCATATATCTAAAGTCCCAACTAGACCTTGAAATTTGTCACCATCTGAATGTGCCACGTGTCCTTGTTGACGTGGTCTTGCTGATGTGGATCTCCTGATGTGTCACATTTCCTCCTCCTGGATCTAACGATCGTAGGTTCATCCGAAGTTTCTTATTGATGTGACGGTTTTTGTTGCTTTGGGAATACAAAAATTTTGAGATTTCGATCCAATCCTCCTGAATTGGAGAAGTGTCGAATAGATCTATCACCATAGATCTTTCCTGTCTTGATCCTATGGCCTCTGTTTATTCTGGAACTCTGGGGTTCAGGAGTTCTTGGCTCATCTGATTTGTTTATCGCTGGAGTAGGTCAAGTCCGACATTGACTGCACTTTGAAATTTGTTACTCCAGATCAATGGTTGAATGAATTTCTTGATCCGATGGTTGACGAGAGTTTGTGAATCCAGGGCTTCAACCTTCGGGTTATTCACTTTTTCCCATTTCCCAATTCTCCTGGAGTGATATTTCTCGAATAATAAACCTCGATTAACTTGACTTCATCTAATAATCCTTCTTTAATCCAAAAATCTTAACACGATCCAACGGTTGTTGGGAATTCGGCTATTCAGGATACCAGGCCTTTGGCCTTGCTTATCCTATCCTTCCACCTTATTTTGATCGGACGATCAATATAGCTACCGAAATGTTTCTTATATTGGATGAGTCATGCCCACTTCGAGACTTCGTCTTCGACTGAAATATCTTTTCCTTTGGGTAATTTTATCTGAAGTAGTCAACGTCAAATTTGACCATTATTCCTCCTACACGATATAACGGTTTAAGTCACTCCCGAATCTTCAATCAGATGGCAATTTTTAGCGCTATAAGTTGTTTCTATATTGCGTGAGGAACAAGCCTAGCACATCTTATATCAAAAGTTAAAATAAAATAATTTTAAAGAGGTGGGAGGATCACACTCTTGATCTTAAAAGGGACTTAATGGATAAACTGTCAAGATCTCTTCTCTATGTGCAAAAGATTAGGTAAACAAAAGATTAGTTGATTCAAGTGAGAGTGGGGTATATGTTGAAGAAGAATAAATGAAACAAAAATGATAACCATAAAAGCGAAATCTGTTCTTTGATATAATTAACCACTAGAAGAATAAATCTTAAACCCAAAAATCCTTCCTGAACCAGATTTAAAAGATCTTAAACACACATGTGGTGAAGATTACACTATAAAAATAGGGAAATCCTCTAAACACATACATATAATCATATAATAGTAATAATGTATTCAAGATTAATAAGTATAAATGAGAAACAAAAGAAAATGATACACAACAACTAATGACTTCATTAACCACTGAAATCTTTACATAGATAAGGTCAATCCATACATTTGTATAAGATAAATTCTTTTAGGCAAATAGGTATCCAACCCTTTATTCTTATATATCATTCAATATATAATGTTTCAAATAGGTTACATGTACTTATGGTCAATCCTGAGAATCAGGGACACCTTAAAACAAATCTCTACAAAAACTCAGGACGAATTTAAGTTTCTAACTGCTGATATACCAAATCATAACAATTTACAAAACATCTCCTCAGGGAAACAACCTTGCATAACATATCTTTGATTTGACTTATTTTTCATTTGAATAATGACATTGCTGCTTCATCTTTATCTTTCCTAGATATATCTGATCTTCAATTCTCTACTTGAGATCATCCTTTGACAACTCAACACAGGTGACTAATCTGGATTGATCTTCATATCCCAATATAGCTTTTTAGATACACAAAACATTTTATAGCTTCATAACATGATCAATTATATGATTACATAATTTATATCCTTCCTCTATTACAAGATATGAAACTGGGTGTGAATAGCAGCAAAATCGGCTGCTATAGGTGTTCCAGTAGTGCCTTTATTTCCCTGTGTATACGATTGCAGAAACTTCTTGTAGCGACCTTCCAAAAACTAATCCCGCATGTTTTAAAATCTTTTCTTTTCCTGGGTTATAGCTGGACATATCCAAAAAGGAGCATGATACCTTAGACATAGGTAACAAAAAATATTTTTCCATCCTCCATTACTTTTAATCTCAAAAACTGGATTTATCCTAGAGGTGGTATCGTTAAATTGATAGCTTTCTATGCAAGATTGAGGAAGCTGCTTCTGCTAACAATTCTAAGCGATCCATTCCGGTGTGCTTGGATTGAGATTAGGTTTACATATATTTAGGCTCATTCCCTTCAGATCCAATCTTAGGGTTTGGTATTTTCATATCCTTTTTACCCTGTTTCCTGGTAGGAACTCTGTTTTTCCTAGTGATTATCTTTTATTAATGTTCAAACCACTTGTTAACAAATAAGATTGTATGGGTCAAAAAATTCACCTTGGTTTTGTTTTTTGAGTCATAAGGTTTATAGGACATAGGTGTTGAGTCTTTAGGTTGTAATCATAAAGTTAGATTTGGTTTCAAAATGAATAAGGTTGTGCATAGCCTTGGTCTAAAGTTTGAGCTATGTGATTGTTATCATGACAAGGTAAGAATCCCCATGAGTCATACCTTTGTTTTTGAACATCATTTCCTTGACATGTCATACATCCAAGTTGCACTCAAAGTCTCCCATTTGTCACTATAAATCCATTCAAGTGTCAAGTCAAAATCGTTTCATGTGCTTCTAACTCACTAGGAGAGTTCGCATCGTACTCTAAGTACTCCATTATTTCAATTTTGTCATCATTTCTATTATAGGATCATGTCAAAGAGGATTTATGGTTTTCATAGCCTAAAATTTAACCACTTGTCTAGGGATTATGTCATACCATCAATTAACAACCTCCTCAAAGTGTGCAAGCTATGTTTGATTTGGCACTGTGAACTGGTGGAAGAAGAGGGTTGTAGGTTGGATAAGTTGCAGGCATCTTGATGCAAATTCAAAATTACTAGCATCAAAATCAGGGTCATCAGGTACTACATGAGAATTTGTGTCTTTTTCGAAGGTCAATAAAGGGTTTTTCTACTTGATTTTTCTTTGGAGTTGCGAACTAACATAAGTGTTGTGAACTTCGCTATGAACTCATTTCCTATAGCAGTTGCTTTTATAGATTTAATCATAAATTCAAAATGACGATGTGGGTTTTTCTAAAAATTTTTTGTGGAGGATAATGATTATGTCATTGATTTTTTTCTAAATTTCAGCTTGACCAGATTTGTAATTTGAGAGATATAATTAAAACACCAGTGCGTTACAAACTAGCGCTATAAACTCTTTGTTTTGCATAGTTGTTGGATATTCGCCTTGTTGGGAGGTTTCCACCTGTCAAGTAGGGTTGGAATGAATTCTCATGGATCCATTATATGTCAAGGGACACCTAAAATTAATATTTATCTCTATTAAATACCTCATGTAGTGAGTTGGAAACAATTTATTAATGACTTCCAACAACTTCTTGAAAATTAGCAGTTTGTTGGATTTTTGTCTCTTTGATTGTTGCCACCTATCTACAAGGCCTAGAATCCAATGAAAGACATGGGATTAGACCTACTAAGGATATTGGGATGTTATTTTATATTTAAGGAAGAAGGGAGCTCTTGGAGAAGGGTTGGACCCTTGGAGAAGGAGACTTTTGTATTGTATTGGAGCTTGTTTATCTTTTTGCGAGATTAATACAAAAGCTACTCTTGTCTTCCTTTGCGATTCATTATAGCATTTTGGTTCAATATGTGTTCCTGTATTACATATTCAATATTGTACTGTCTTCTAGTATTCTCTACATTTTGTTAAGGGAATTCATCTCTAATGCTCCTTTTTCATTAAGTGTATACCTGTTATGTGTCTATGAATTATTGGTTCATAATTCATCTGGTTATGGTGCTCTGTTCAAGTAGTCCCCCTTTATGTTTTCTTCTAAAGTTGTAATAAGAATTCATTTGTAGATAGATGCTCTTACTGTAGTGGTCTTTTTTTATTTTTCAAGCTATCATCTCATTATCTTATTTACTGAACCTAATCCTTACCTTGCCTCAAGGTTGATAGACAAGATTTTGTCAGTTATTATCTACAAGTCATTAAGATTCAAGTTTTGACTCCATTGCCCAAGGATAATTCTCTTTGCTTGTCAAACCACCGACCTTTATAAAAAAAAACTTGTTCTTATCAGAAATCTGACCTTCTGAGTGTTATTGTTTAATATCTTTTGAGTGAGACATCCTTTTGGCTATTGAGAGAGCCCTCTATGATTGTATAAGGTCAGAATACAATACAAAGTGGTTGAAATGGTTACCTCTAGATTTACTTGATACAACCCAAGGAAAATACTGAGTGCTAACATCTTGGCGTCATTTCTAGGGAACCAAGGCTATCATCTTCCTTGGAAAAGAAGGACAAAGTTTTAGAGCTGATTGTTGATGGTGAACAACAGTCAGATACAAGAAGTTTGTGTACTTTTCACCTAGTGACTCCGCTCATGTTTCAATCAGATTTACAGAACTCTACTGGAGGATGAGCTCACATCAAAAAGATATGGAAGAATAGTATGGAAAAATCAGTTACCTAGGCTTGAGATTTACTCAACAAGTACTATTATGCTTATTCAATGTCTTCATGTCCTTTCCTAAGTTATTTAAAAGAGTCTTTCTTCACTTGTTGTTTTCAAAAAGAGACTATGAATCCATTCTTGTATATCCTTCTTTGAAAACAATAGACATACTTTCTTCTTGTACAACTGAGGTTGATCATGCCATTTTTCCTAAATCCTATGATGTTCAGGAACACTCTTGTGAGAAAAATGAAGCCAAAGATAACATTGTATCTACTGTCCTAAATCTTGCGTCCTCCAAGGTTCAAGAAAGATACATGCCTCTTAAATTTCCATCCTTCATGACTTTCCTCTGAAACATTATAAATATCTTCCAATATTTGATGGAAAGCTTGATGAACTATCTGTTGAAAAACATGTCCAGGATTTTGAACATTTTGTACACCTTTTTGAGATTGAATATGGTGATGTGTCTATGAGAGATTTTTCTCAGTCTTTGCAAGGAAAGGAAAAAACATGGTTTAAACACTTACAACCTGAGTCAATTAGCTCTTGGGATCAATTGAGGGAACTCTTTCTTAGATTTTGAGGTGAAATAAAACCCTTGAAATTGCTCCTTTCATAATTTTATTCCATGAAGAAACAAGAGGGTGAAACTGTGTCAAGTTTTATTAAGAGGTTTTTCAGTCTTTACCATCAAATGCCCAAAGAAATCCAACCACCTGAAGATGCTGCCAATTTATACTATGCAACAACTCTCCCTCCAAACTTGTTTCTATTTCTTTCGGAGAGAAGGTATACCACCTTGCAACAAATGTTCTCTGATGCCTAGGAGATGGAGGACAATCTTAGAGACTATGGTAAATTTTTAGATGAGACAGAGGATGAAAAATTTAATCTTGAAAAACGTGAGAATAGGTATGAACAGAAAGAAGAGGTTGATTTAGAAGTGTGTTTATTTCTTCATGAGGATAATATTACAACAGGTTATGATCAGATTTATGATTTACCAATGGTTGTGCCAAGTTCCCCTGTTGTTGGCGGTCAATATATTTTTGATTCACCGATCTATGATGATTACGAGGATGTTTTTCCTGAGAAACCAGTTGTATGCCTTATATAATAAAATAATTCTTTTCATAGAATTAATAACAACTCACAACCCTCATATCATAATTTCATAGTTGCAAATGAGGTAAACAATGATCATGTTGAAGGTAATTCTCTTCCTTTATGTTTTTCTTCATTTGAGTTGTTGAAAGGGAGTTTTAATATCACTGATCAAGCACAGAGAACTGGGTTTATGAAAAACCACATAGGGTTTTTAGAGCTGAATGAAGATTACATATGGCGTCATCGATGCTTCCAGTATTCAAATACTAAAAATAAACTATTTTGTCCTTGGGATGACGAAAGGAAACTTAAGTATGGTCATTCTAATATTGTTTCAAATTTTTCATTTTCTGAAATCTTTGAAGAAACCGGTGATAATCAAAGTTATGAAAGTTTATGTATGAGAACTTTAGACAATGTACTAGTTTATGATGAATATACCTCACAATCAGAAAATGCTGAGAAAGAGTGCAATGTTTTAGACACTTATGAATGCAAAGTGACCTGTCATAGTCCTATATCTTTTGACAATATGGATTCATAATTCCTTGGCAGTCAAGATCATATTTCAGTTGAATAGGAACAAGAGTTTCTAATTGATGAAGGTCCTGAATACATGAGTTTTCTGTTTGATATGCATGTTGATGACATCGATCAGATTATGGCCATTTTATTTGAGAGTGACCTTGAAGATAAACATTCAAAACGAAAGATATCTACTGTGAAGGAAGGGACTAGTACATCATTTCATAATTGTGAACAAAAATAAACTATATGCACACTCAATCCTTCCTTTGTTATTGACCAGCAAGTGGTGTTTACTCATGTTCTCCAAGATCCTTTTGTAGCATGTTTGCAATCAGTGAGTGAGCTTAAGTTTTCAAATTTGGTCAGTGTTGAAACTAATTTCAAACTCTTAGATTCATTGTCTTTAATTAGGTATTCCTTATTTCCTTTGAAGAAACACATGCAAGGGATCCAACCAGTGGACAAGATGCTTGCATGGCTCCATTGGATTTTTCATTTCACTTGATCAAGAAGCTAAGGGGCCAGCTTAGGGTAGGTAGGTTGTGTGAAATAAGCTCAGAATTTTGGGCATCTCTTTCAATAGTTAGTTTTTAGTTTGAATATTTGCAGGTGTGGATGGCTCTTTGAATGATTTAAAACCTGAGTTTTGCTGCTATTTCAGTTTTCTTGTATAGAGGAAAAAAAGCATTATCAGTGGAGTTTTCAAGGAATAATATCAAGGCCCAATGGATAAGGAAAATGTAACTACATGTTCTTAGCAACTCACAGGGAGCATGACATCCCCTGTGGAGCCAGATGTTAACACATAAGATTGTATGGGTCAAAATATTCACCTTGGTTTTTTTTTTTGAGTCATAAGGTTTATAAGACATAGGTGTTGAGTCTTTAGGTTGTAATCATAAAGTTAGATTTTGTTTCAAAATGAAAAAGGCTATGTATATACTTGGTCTAAAGTTTGAGCTATGTGATTTTTATCATGACAAGGTAAGAAGCCCCATGAGTCATACATTTATTTTTGAACATCATTTCCTTGACATGTCATACATCTAGGTTGTACTCAAAGTCTCCCCTTTGTCACTATAAATACATTCAAGTGTCAAATCAAAATGGTTTGATGTGCTGCTAACTCACTAGGAGAGTTCGTAGCGTACTCTAAGTACTTCATGATTTCAATTTTGTCATCATTGCAATTATAGGAACATGTCAAAGAGTATTTATGGTTTTCATAGCCTACAATATAGCCACTTGTATAGGGATTATGTCATACCATCAACTAACATCCTCGAAGTTTGCACGCTATGTTTTATTTAGCGCTACAAATTGGTGTTGCGAACTGGTGGAAGAAGAGGGTTGTAGGTTGCATAGGTTGCAGACATCCTGTTGCAAATTCAAAATTACCAGCATCAAACTCAAGATCATCAAGTAATCCATGAGAATTTGTGTCTTGTTAGAAGGTCAATAAAGGTTTTGGCTACTTGATTTTCCTTTGGTGTTGCGAAATGACACAGGTGCTGTGAACTTCGCTGTGAACTCATTTCCTGTAGCAGTTTCTTTTACAGATTTGATCATAAATACAAAACGATGATGTGGGTTTTCTAAATTTTTTTGTGGAGGATAATGATTATGTCATTGATTTTCTATCCAAATTTCAGCCTGACCCAATTTGTAATTCGAGAGATATAATTAAAACACCAGTGCGCTGCAAACCGATGCTACAAACTCTCTTTTTTGCATAGTTGTTGGGTATTCGCCTTGTTGGGAGGTTGCCACCTGTCAAGGAGGGTTCAAATGAGTTCTCATGGATTAGTTAGATGTAAAGGGACACTTGAACCTAATATTTAGCTGTATTAAAGACCTCATGCAGTGAGTTGGAAACAATTTATTAATGACTACCAAAAACTTTCTGAAAGTTAGCAGTTTGTTGGATTTTTGTCTCTTTGATTGTTGCCACCTATCTCCAAGGCCTAGAATCCAATGAAAGAGATGGGATTAATACTGAAGCTAGTTTATCTTTTCGCGAGATTAATACATAATCTACTCTTGTCTTCCTTTGAGATTCATTATAGAATTTTTGTTCAGTATGTGTTCCTGTCTTACATATTCAAGATTGTACTGTCTGCTCGTACGATTCGCATTTTTTTAAGGGAATTCATCTCTGATTCTCCTTTTTCATTAAGTGTATGTATGTTATGTGTCTTTGAATTATTGGTTCAGAATTCATCTGGTTATGGTGCTTTGTTCAAGTAGTTCTCCTTTATGTTTTCTTCTAAAGCTGTAATAAGAATTCATCCGTAGATAGATGCTCTTACTGTAGTGGGATTTTTCTATTTTTCAGGCTGTCATCTCATTATCTTATTTACTAAACCTAATTCATACCTTGCCTCAAGGTTGATAGACAAGATTTTGCTAGTTACTATCTAAAAGTCATTAAGATTCAAGTTTTGACTCCAATGCCCAATGATACTTTTCTTTGCTTGTCAAACCACCAACATTTATAAAAACAACCTATTCTAATCATAAATCTGACCTCCTGAGTGTTATTGTTGAATATATTTTGAGTAAGACAACCTTTTGGCTATTGAGAGAGCCCTCTCTGATTGTATAAGGTTAGAATAAAGTCCAAAGTGGTTGAAATGGTTACCTCGGGGTTTCCTTGATACAACCCAAGGAAAATAATGAGTGATAACATAAAGGAAAACATGGTAAATTTGAAGCCTTATGGATTGGTCCTTTCAAGATTTCTGAAGTTTTTCAAAATAATAGTTATAAATTGCAGAACTTGGAAGACTCTGAAGTTTTTGGTGGCCCTGTTAATGGTCACTTTCTGAAGAAGTATTTTTCTTAAGCCATGAGTGGTTGTCCCCTCCATTGTAAATATCATTTTTTTTATTTTTTCTATTGAATAAATTACCCCATAGCCCTAGGATAAGACATTGAAGTTGCTTGTTCTTGGCATCTCACAGGGAGCATGCCATCCCCTGTGGAGCCAATGTTATCACATGGAATTGATTGGGTCAATTCAGCCTTAGGTTTTTGATTTTTATCTTTATTGTTGTTTAATTTTTACTTTTTTCCTCTTCATTATAGTCTTTTAGGTTTTAGCACAAATAAAGTTAGTGTTAATGTTGTCCCAAACCATTGGTTTATATCTTCATCTTTATGACAAGGTTAGACAAGTCATCGTCCTTATGACTCCACCACCTCCCTGACATGTCACCACTTCCATGATGTACTAAAACCCCTCCACTTTGTCCCTCTACCCATTTGAAGGTCAAATCAAGTTCTTTTTGTATGCTTCCATCTCATCAGACATTTTGCAGTGCATCCCAAGTACACTTCGCTCTCATCGCCATAATTGCACTTATGATTCTTTGTCATCTGATATCCTTATTTTCAGCACTCATTTTTTTAAGGAAATAATCTGGGATTTCATCATTTAAATTTTTTCTAACTATTTTTTCCAAGATTTCAAATTGCTCCTAGCTTGGCGCTGCCAAAACTAGCATTTTCAAGCAGGCGCTACAAAAATTGTTGTGTGTTAGCACTCTATAAATTTGTTAGGCTGATAAAAAAAATGACAGAGGTAACCTACAAACCAACTTTAGAGTTGGGTAATATCCTTCTTAGCTCAGAGAGGGCTCTCTCCTATAACTTGGTCTTCAACAGATTAGTTTTATTTAACAAATCAATGGCTAGGTTTTGTTGCTTTGAAGGGTTTTTTATAATTTTGCTGGCAAGAAAGGGGAGGGACACTTAGGGATATGGAGTCAAACTTGTGAAACGAATGGAAGCACTGACTGGTTGATAGAACTCTCTAAAGGATAAAGGCTAAATGAGGCGATAAATATGAGTTATAAATTGTAAATTTGCATAGTGTAAGAAGAAATGAAAAACATATAACTGTATCAGAGCATTATATAAATGAATTCTGACATTAGTTAGGAAGAAATTAACACAGTTTAAATTTCTTAATCCAAGAGCATCACAAGATGAATTCTGGGCCTTTAACTATACAATTTAAATAGAAAACAGTGAAAATGGAATTTAAGCATACATGAAATACATACAAAGAGAGAAGACAAAACTTAGATCACCACCATTAGAATCTTTTCGTGGAAACTTCAAGACTTTTGGATGTGTATTCTATTCAGCTTCAGAAAATTACATTCAAGTTACGAATAGCTAAAATTGTTCCCTTGCACTTCTTCCAACCCCTAATACATTTGGAACTCCTAATATTTATGCAAGTTGAGGTCCTTCGGTTTGAAACCGATTACAATGATTAAAATGAAAATTTTCGGTTTTGAGACCAATTACAATACTTAAAATGAAACGTTTCGGTTTTGAAACCGATTACAATAATTAAAAGGGACGGTTTTCGTTTTGAAATCGATTACAATGATTACAAGGGACAGTTTCAGTTTTGAAATCAATTACAATGATTACAAGGGACAATTTCGGTTTTGAAATCGATTACAATGAATAGCAAGAAAACATTTCATGATCTAGATTATGGATCCTCTGGTGTTTCGGTTTATTTCTTCACCACTTGTTCTTCTCTTGTATTTTATGTGATCTTCCATCATCGGTGAAATATGGATATCATCTACTGGACCCTAGAAAACTGCATTTTGTCCTACCTAGTCACACTATCTCCTTTCATTACAAGTGGGATGGGATATCATAATATGTCATTTCCTTTATCAAAATCTACAGGTCAATGCAGGAAGCATATGACATGAATGACAATCCAAGATTGACTGCTTTCAACTGATTCATAATTTCAATGTCTGTAATGATATGCTCAACTAATGTGGCTCCTTTCAGATTTTCCTCCAAGTTTTCAAATTTGGAGTGATCCAATCTGCACTGAGTGAGGTGAGCATTGTATTCTTCCTGGTCATACAATTTTCCCTTACCATCCCAAAATGGTGGGAGGCCTTTGATAAACAATTCTTAAAAAAAATCCTTGAACTCTTGCACACTTTGCTCCATATGTGTTGCCTTGGTTTTGACTAATTTCATTAGGTTATTTTTAGCAATAACCCTCCTGGCCCAGATAATCAATGTAGTTCTGTCCTTAATTCCAATAGTATGAAGGTCTGTAGTAGGAATGGGTTTGAGTAGATTTATGGTGTTTTGGGCCCATTCTGATGGTTTCTTTGCTAAAGTTTCATTCACAACAGTGCACCTGCTTCTGGTTGTGATGGCTATGCTATCTTTATCATTATTGAAATTCAAATATACCTTGAAATTGGAAGCCTCAACAACTATAGAGTCCCAGATTATATGCTTGCCCCCCTACAATAGGCCTTTGCCTCTTAACCTCATCTTCAACTTGTCTATTCTTTCCTACAAGACTTCATTCTCTTTTTTAAATTGAGCCATTCTTTCATCCCTTATCTGCATCTCCTGCTTCAATTTCTCTATGCTTTCTTTTAGCCCTTTGATTTCTCCTTCTTTCAAGCTAACTTGTGACATAGCCTAGACAAGTCCTTCAGTGTTTGACCTAGCTTCTACAGTGGGAGGTACAACTACAACCCTGTTTAGCAATTCTGTCTTCTCTTGTGACCACTTCACCTTTTCTCATTCTAGCTGCAACGCCCTAGCCTTGTAGTCCAATGCCTCTTGACAAAGTGTTTCCTTTTCCTATTCTATAGCAACCAATTCTTCTGTTTGTGGATGTTCTGTAGCAGACATTTTCAATTTATTCTTCAAACATTGAATTAATTTATCTTTCTCATCCAATGAGGATTTCACCCCTTGGGAGCCTTCAGATTCCAGCCTCTTGACCCGAGTCTTTCAATCTCTTCTAGATGTTTTTTCTCACCTCAGTTTCCCTTCCAATTTCATTGCATAAGATGATAGATTTGAATTCTTCAAGCTTAAATTCAGGTAATCAAAATACAACATATCACTAGTATTCTTATGGAATTTGACCTTGTCTGGAGCACTGATGTTGTCATACCTTATCTTTATCTCATAGACTTTGTCTTCATATGAAACTGCAATGTTAAAGGTTCTCTTTTCAACATCCCTTACTGTGAATAAAGAAGATTTATGCTTATAAATATTTTCCACTTTAGGGACTAAATCCCTCATCTCACCTAGAGCTATGTTTCCCTTCTTAGCATACTATTTTTCCAAATCTTCTTTAGATTGATAGGATGCCTCATATTTTTTTATCAAATATGTATTTCTTGCTGCTAAAGGTTCTTGAACCACCTTCAATTTGGATTTTGATTTCCTTTTCAACCTCTACAGTGATAGTACCACTTTCCACCATATCCATATTTACTTTTTCTCTAGGTTCTTCCTCTTATAAATCCACTATCTGTGGGGACTATGTAATCTTCATATTCTTAGGAGAAGTATTCTGATCACTGGTTCCCATGGACTCTGAGTTGCTTCTCTTGTTGTAAAAACTCATCTTAGGAACGTTGACTATCCGTTTCTGAGAAGATTGTTTTGTTTTACTTTGTTGCAAGGTTGCCTCCACTTGCTGAGTTTGATTTGGTTGCAATATTGATTCCATATCAACATAGATTTCTAGATTTTCCAACTTATCAAAACCCTCAACCTGTTCATGCTCATAAGGGGCTTGTTTGTTCATCAATATTCTCTTGGATATGATTTGATGTGGATCATACATTCTTCCCTGTAGCTGTGCAAAACCAAAATCTTTGAGGTTTTCTTGAATTTGAGATAAACATGATCTGGCTTTGACAATGAAAGGGCTAATGATAAAAGGGAACTTGAGGTTGGAGGATTTGTGTAACATTAGGAAATGCTCTGTCTCATATAAAACTCTTTTCCTGATGAATTCAAGGGAAAATATTATAGGGGTCAGAAAAATAGGCAATAGATAAGGGGATTCATGACAACCATAAACCCATATTATTGTTTAGTGCATGAATAGTACCCAATCCCCTACTCTGTTCTATGGATTTGGATATAGATAGATCCTCATGTCATCCAAAAATATAGGTAGGATGGTATTGAAAATCAAACTGTAAACTCTATACATGACTTTGTTTATGAATATAAGCAATGTAATCCTTTTACATTTAGTTGATACAAATGTTGCTTCAGGAAATTCTCTCTTATTGGTTTCCAGGAAAATATTCAGCAGATAGGTGTAGTATCTAAAATGTCTTACAAAGTGAAAATTCACCAGTTTTTTATGGGCTATGAATTGATCAAAACTGATGCGTACTGACAAACCAGACTCTGACTTAAAAAAGGTCAAAAGGAAATTGAGCATGACTTCGACCACATGTTTGTCACCGTCTAACCTAAAAATTGACTCAAAAGGGAACATACCCATTAGAATTCAATAACCATTATACTCACATTCATTGGCAAAGACAAACTCTCTAAAAAATGTTTTGGTTTGACAATTGTCTTCAAAAACATATCTCGAACCTCTGATGGACATTCTTTGTATACCCTAATTAGCTTCTCTTCATTGAAAGGTTCAGAGATTTCAGAAAATGACTCTGGTATGCCAAGGGATAGGAGAGAGCACTCTTTGAGCTAAGAAGGCTAGTACCCAACTCTAAAGTTTTTTTGTAGGTTACCTTTTTCGTTTGGTTTATCAATCGAACAAATTTACATAGTGATAACATTCTGGTGCCATTGTTGGGGATCGAAAGTGAAATATTCCCTGGGAAAGAACGAATTAAAGCTTTAGATTTTATTACTGAGGGTGACACTGAATCAAACACCTTATTGGATGAGACTAAATTTACCCTAGAGACTCCATTATAAAGAGACTAGTAGCATAAAGTAGTTTGAGCAGGAAATCCTGACTCCCAAGAGAATTCATACCAGAAGAAATCTAGAACCAGAAGCAATAATCCCTATGTTTGATCCTGAGAAAATTATACACAAAAGAAAAGAAAGGCCAATAAGCCCAGTTTCTTTTCTGGACCTAAATCTATCCTTGCCCAAAGATATAGTAAAAAGCATTTAATACCTTGATTTTGATTTTAAATTTGAGCAAACTCTGTTCAGAACTAAATCTGAGTCCAATTTGAATGAAATAATCTTTGATGAGAAGAGGTTCCAAGATTTAATTTTAGCTGCCTCTATTAAACCTCTTGTGATTCCTACTCAGAACCATCAACCACTTCAAGTTCTTACCGCAACCATGGCAACTAGGTTTTCCCCTCTTGTCCTACCTTCTTAGTTACATGATTTTCCCCGGTAATATAATCAGAGGATTAAGTTGTATGATGTTGAAGGCAATGTGTCAACCCAAAAACATTTAGACTGGTTCAATGATTTTGTTGACCTAGAAGAAGTAGATTATGAAGGTGTGAAAATGAGGCTGTTTGCACAAAGTCTTGCAGGAGAAGTCAAAAAATGGTTCAGAGCTCTCCCAACATCAAGTATCCTAAATTTTGAAGCCTTTGAAACAAGTTTTCTTACAAAGTGGGGTGACAAGAGAAACCCCCTTTAGTTGCTAACCCAATACAACAACATGAGAAGGTCACTTGATGAAATAGTACATGGGTTGTTAGCTAGATTTATGAAAGTTTACAACTCAATTCCTACTGAAGTAAAACCTCCTCCTAGAGCTTCTCAACTTAGACATGTTGATTCCTTTGAAAGTGATTTTTATTTGTTGTTAAGGGAAGTAAGATCCACTTCACTAGATAATATGATGAGTGATGAAATAGAAGTTGAAGTTAATCTAATGGCTTCAGGAAAGATCAAATACAATTCTGACAGGGACATGAACAAAGTTCAAGATAAGGCACAGTCTTCAACTTCATAGTCATCAGAAGAGAGGTTTGAGTTGATGATGAAGACCATGGAGAAACTCATGGAAAGGATGTCTTTAGATAATAATCCTAACACCATAGAGTAGGCTGATGTTCCACCTAGGAATCAAAGGAGACCAACAGTTCCAAAAATTAGACAAAAGAGATCAGAGGAACCAGGGTGATAAGAAGATAACACCTCCTTTTCAAAACAATTATTTAAATTAAAATTTTGATGAAACTTTTGAAGACAATGTGCATTGTTGTGATGGTGATGAAACATAGGTGTTTTTAACTAAAGAAGAACATGATCAGTTCATGGATGAAAATTAAATATTCATGGAGGAGAATGATGAAAGGTTGTCAGTGGAAAAGGAAGATTACTAGACAGGACTACAGAATGCCATCATGCAATTCTAGAAACAATATAATATTCAAAACAAAAAGGTGCATGCAAATCCTCCAAAGGTAAATCCTACCAAAGAATCTCAAAATAATACACCTTATTCAAGTCATCCTAAGAAGGACTCTGTTGCAAAGGATGCTGTGGAGAAAGGAAAGCAGAAGGAAGAACCCCCAAATAAATTACCTGAACCAAGAAAGGAGACAGTCATCAAGGAGGTAGAAAAATCCTCATATTCCTTTAACTTTGAAAGTGAGACAACCAAAATAAAAATCTTTGTTCCATTCAATGAGTTTATAAAGAATAGTGAATATACAAATCAGATCATTAAGATGCTCAATATGGAAGAAAATTTTGATACTTTAAATATACAAGATGAGCATCCTGCCATTTTGTTTGGCCCACGTGTAGAGGAGAGTAGTGATGCTGATGAGGTCCCTCCTTTATATGTTAGTATGAATATTCATGATATGAATTTGTAGAATTCTATGTTGGATTCAGGAGCATCCCATAATCTGATGCCTAAGATGGTCATGGACCAATTGGGCCTGGACATTACAAGGCCTTACAAAGCTCTTTTCTCCTTTGATTCAAGGAAGGTGAAGTGTTCGGGCCTAATCAAAGATATGGTGGTATCTTTGTCTCAAATTCTAGCAAAAAATATGGTCATGGATGTGGTGGTTGCTGATATCCCTCCTAAATTTGGCATGTTGTTATCTAGGTCATGGGCTGCAAAGCTGAAAGGGACTTTGCAAATGGATATGTCATACGCCACTATCCCTATTTTTGGTCAAGATAGGAAGTTGTACAAGGAAGTATTTCTCAAATGCATGGTGAGTAACAAAGCCCATCCAAACAACCATCCCATCTATTCTGTGGAAACTGAGGTTAGTTCTTCTATTTTCTTTAATGATTTTAGTTTTGAAGAGGAGGTTCCAAATACAGATATGATTATGAAAGACAAACTTGATCAACAAACAAAGAAATTTTTAGGTCAACAAAACAATGCAGAAAAAGAAATGTGGAATATGATCTTTGATGGAGCTATCAGTAGAGAAGGAGCAAGGGATGGTGTGTGAATTAACTCCCCCAAATCAGGTACAAAACTTTGTTCTTATAATCTTGATTTTTATTGCACAAATAACATGGTTGAATATGAGGCATTAGTGTTGGGATTGAAGACTTTGAAATAAATGGGTGCTAGGAGGATAGTTGTACATGGAGATTATGATTTGATTATAAATCATATAAAGGGTATATATCAAGCAAATCATACTAGACTAAGAGCCTATAGGAATATAATGCTTGATCTTCTTGAAGAATTTCCAAAGTATAATATTTTAGTGATTCCAAGGGGGCATAATCATATTGTTGATGCCCTGGCTACTTCGGCCTCAGTTTTCAAAATTCCATTTTTTCCTAACATAAGATAGAAGATTGAGGTCAAGAACATGCCGACAGTACCTGGTAACATTAAGTACTAGCAAGTTTTCGAAGATGAAAAACAAGTAGAAAGTTTCCTTAAGATGGATGGTGAATTTGAAATTTTAATATTGATGAGGAATATTGTTGTGAAGAAGAATATGCAGCTATGTTCACCAATGATGGCTATTTCAAGAATCATATTGTTGGTAAGGATATAATGCAACTAAAAAATAACATCATTCCCAAGGGCCTGGTCCCATTAGAAAAAATATTTGACAACAATGATGTGGCCATGAGTCCTAAAATTATTGCAAATGATGGATATGTTGAAGATTGCAACATTGGGACTCGGGAGGATCCAAATATCATCAAGCTATCCAAGATACTTAGCCCAGAGGTCAAGCAAAGGTATATCAGTTTAATGAAATAATTTCTTGATGTTTTAACCTAGAGTTATGAAGATCTAAAGGTTTATGATACTACAGTGATTCAACATGTGATTCCAATCAAGGAGGACCATAAATATTTCAAGCATAAATTAAGAAGAATTAATCCTTTGCTGCTGCCCTTGATTGAAAATAAGATAAATAAGTTGTTTGAAGACAAGATCATAGTGTCTCTAAAATTTTCTAAGTGGGTGGAAAATTTGGTACCTGTCAAAAAGAAAAGTGGAGAGATTAGATTATGTGTAGGCTTTCGAAATCTGAACAGGGTATCTCTCAAGGAAAATTACCCACTGCCTAATATGGATCACATTATACAGAAAGTGATTGGTTCTCAAAAAATATCAATGTTGGATGGTTTCTCTGGGTATAATCAAATCACGATACACCCTGATGATCATGAAAAGAAAACCTTTACAACACCATGGGGCAACTTCATGTATGACAAAATGCCTTTTGGGCTCATGAATGCAGTGGAAAATTTCCAAAGGGATATGGATATAGCCTTTTCTAATGAGAAAGATAAATTTATTTTTATTTACTTAGATGATATCACTGTATAGTCAGTTTCTGATGAAGAACATCTTAAACATCTAAGGAGGGATTTTCAGAAATGTAGGAAGTTTGGCATTTCATTGAACCCCAAGAAGTCTAATTTTGTCATGGAAGAGGGAAATTTGCTTGGTCACATTATTTAAAAGGAGGGAATAAATATAGATCCTAGAAGAGTTGAAGGAATCCTTAAAATTGGCACAAAGAAGTACAAGTTGTCCTAGGGAAAGTAAATTTTCTGAGGAGGTTCATCCCTAATCTAGCTGAAATCATAAATCATATCACTAAAATACTCAAGAAAGGAAGTGATACAAAATGTACCCCTGAAGCCAGAAAATCCTTTGAAGATATTAAAGTGGCATTGACCAAAGCCCCAGTGCTGGCCAGTCCCAATTTTGCAAAAGAATTTATATTATTTTCTTTTGCCTCAAAGCACACCATTGATGGTGTTTTATTACAAGAATATGAACATAATTTTGAGAGGCTTATAACATACTATAGTAGGACATTGAGGGATTCCCCATTAAAGTATGATATCATGGAAAAACAGGCATATGCACTGGTCAAGGCCCTAAAGGATTTTAGATTTTATATCTTGCATTTCCATACCATTGCTTATGTGCCCAACAGTTCTGTGAAGGACATTTTGACTCAACCTTATCTCGAGGGTAAAAGGGGAAGTGGATAGCTTTGTTGTTGGAGTATGACCTCGAGATCAAACCTACAAATTTGATCAAGGGGCAGGGACTTGCAAAGCTGATGGCACAAACAAATTGTGAGATCCTGGAAATTAATTTCATTGCTGATTTGTCAGCATA
This sequence comes from Picea mariana, assembly GCA_032191745.1. Taxonomy (NCBI): domain Eukaryota; kingdom Viridiplantae; phylum Streptophyta; class Pinopsida; order Pinales; family Pinaceae; genus Picea; species Picea mariana. The sequence goes on from JASDQU010503737.1 coordinate 67,063, forward strand.
TTCAGAAGAAGAAAAGGTACCTCAGGTATCCCAAAAATTCCTTGACTCCCCATGGTATGCTGACATTATTTATGTGTTGAGAAATTTGCAGGCTCCTCCTTAATTGAGAAAAACCAAGTCTAGTTTTTTGAAGCTAAAAGAAGAAAAGTTTTGTATTTTAAATCAATCTTTGTATTGGAAGGATCCAGGAGGAATCTTGTCGAGCTGTTTGTTGGAGGAAGAAGTAGAAAAAACCATCAGAGAGTTTCATAAAGGTGATTGTGGAGGGCACCATTATTGGAAAACCACTATGCACAAAATATTGAGGGCATGTTTCTCTTGGCCTATCATTTTTTCTGATGTTTACAAAGAAGTTTCAAGCTGTCATGAATGCCAATTTTTTGATGGGAAGAGAAAACTGCAGCCTTTGCCTTTGAAGCCTGTCTCTGTTGAAGCACCTTTTAGACAACAAGGCCTTTATTTCATAGGAGAAATTTATCCATCGTACTCAACTCGACAAAAGTGGATACTGAATACAACATATTACTTCACCAAGTGCATTGAAGCAGTCCCCACCAGGAAAGCCACAGATACTGTTGTCATTGAGTTTTTGGAAAACAATATTTTGTCTAGATTTGGTTGTCCAATCAAAATCATTACAAAAAATGGAACAACATTTAAGTCCAAAAGGATGGAAATTTTTTGCAGTGATTACAATATAACTCTTGGCCATTCCACAACTTATTACCCTCAAGGTAATGGGTTGGCTGAGTCATCCAATAAAAGTTTGACCAGAATTATCAAAAAACTGTTCCAAGATAACAAAAAGGCTTGGCACAAGAATATTATCCATTGTTGGCCCTTGACCAAGTTTTGGGAGTTTCTAAGTCATGTTGACCTGTTTTGAGACTTCGACAGCCTGTCGAAAGAGGAGTGCAAGACGAAGCAGAGATCACGGGATCTCGGCCCCCTTTTGGGCCCCCTTTTGTTTTTTTGGGAATATGTAATGAGAATGGGATGTCGGCCCGTGGGTTTACCCATGTTTAGGCCTATTTTGTATGTATAAATAGAAGGATAGGCAATGTAAGAAAGGGGAGAGAATAGTGCATCTATGTGATGTGAATGTATGCTAAGTGTGAGTAGAGTCTGTAAGTGCTTTGTGCATGACTGTAAGAGACTTGTAGAGCTAAGTGCAGATCCTTGTAATAGATTGTGGAGAGCTTAGTGTTGTAGCGCAAGGAAGAAGGATCTAGCGATCTGTGAAGATCTTTTGTCCTGTGCAGAGTAAGGGTTCTGATNAAAGGAAGAAGGATCTAGCGATCTGTGAAGATCTTTTGTCCTGTGCAGAGTAAGGGTTCTGATGGCTTTATGCTTGTAACTGATTGACCGAAGACAAATAAAGAATAAGAGTTGGTGGACATAGACCTAGGGTGGGGGTGAACCACGTAAACATTGTGTCATGTGCTTTGTGCTTTGTGCTTTGTCTTGATGTGTTCATATGTTCTATGCTAAGTGCTTTGATATGTTTAGATAGATCTATTTATGCTTTTTGCTTATTATATGTGAGAATGTTAGATATGATCTATATAGTCATGCTTAGTGCTTGATGTGCTCATTCTGATCCATTTGTATATGCTAAGTGATTGAATACTGTAGATTAATGTGAATGATGCGAAGCTCTGTTGTATTAGAAAAGTGAATAGTGATTACATATTAAGGAACTAACAGTGCTAAGAATTGTATTAAGTATTATAATCACAGATCTGTGTTCCAACTAAGGTTGCAGACACCCGAGTCTTGCAACCACCCCTACCTCTACCTTGGGTGAGACTTCATCTACATCGAAGGTGTTGTCGAAAGGGTCGATAGTTAGGGCTTTGTTGGTGTGTTGTTGTAGCACTGAACCCTGGGTCTATCCCTGTGCCAACAAATGGTTCCGTTACTGGGACCTGAAACTATGATTGCTAGGAATTGAGGAAGAAGAAGCCTTCTGCAAAAGAGTTGTGCCCTGGTGTGCAGTATTCTTCTTGATTTATAAATCTCTCTGCTAAAGAAATAAGGTTAGATCTGAAAGAAAGAAGCTCGATCTGAAGAAAAGAAGATCAGATCTGAAGGAAAGAAGAAAGATATGAATGCTTGGTGCTTTAAGAAAGGTAAAAGTAAGAATTTATGATTAAAAAGGGTAAGATCTGCAAGCTTTGTGCTTTGATAAAGGTGAAAACAAAGAAACATTTTTTATCTGGAAGCTTTGTGCTCTGTAGAAGTAAGATAAGTAGAAATTTTTGTTTCTAGAGTATGGATCTAGGTATGATTGATAGGATCTATCCTAGCTTGAAAACTAGGGTATTAACAGATAAAATAAGCTTTGATATGAGTAGATCTGATAAGTCTAGTGAAAGATATGTTATACCAATGCATAGAAAGGATGTTTGGACTAACAAATGGATGCAGGATCCTAGAAATAATTTATTGCAGGTTAGCTCCTATTATCCTAGTGTGAAGTACAGAAGAGGTCAGGGATAATTTAAAATAAAGAGAGGTTTAATCCTCTGTTACAGTTGTTGAATATTGGGACATCTTGCTAAGAAATTCCCTGGTGGAAGACCTAGTTGAATTTATTGCAAATCTCTAGACCATGAAGTGTTGGATTTCCCCAGAATGATTGCTAAGCTTGAAAGTATGAACATAAGACAAGAAAACCCTAAGACAGATCTAGAAACTAAGGCCATAGCAGAACCCCAGAAAGAATCAGAGAAGGTATTACTACAGATGAAAGAAACCTTGGATGACCATCAACATGTTAGACTATCAGAGATCTTTAAAGACAAAGAGTGCCTTGAAGCAAGAATAGGGGACTTCGACATTGACTATGTTCTAGATGAGGAAACACAAGTGAATATCATCACAAAGATAACTTGGGAAGCTATAGGAAGGCCTGCTATGATCCCTTAACTAAGAGGAATAGGGCCATTCAGGGGAAAACTGGTAAACTTGTGTGGGAGTCTCACTCAGATACCTATGACTATCAATGGAACTTCAATGGAAGAAGATTTTGAGATTATTCGATTTATTGAGAACCGTGCCCCATTTACCATGTTAGTAGGAAAACCTTGAATTGATAGAGATAAAGCCAGACAAAAATAAGAAGAAGAAGTTTTGGAATAGAATAAGCAAGAGTTAAATTATTTTATGACCAGAAGGATCGCATGCTTGATTGAAGAACATGAGAGTAGATCGAAGATATTTAATGATAGTAACCCACATGTAGAAAGAACACTAGAGAATCCAAAGAATATTGCATTACCTATCCTAGACAAAGAAGAAATATTATCCAAGAACCTTAGGGAAAAATCTCAACAGCGCGAAGTGACTAAGACCATAGAAGACAAGAATCAGAATGGAAAAAGAACTATCGAGATGAAGCTCACTGAAAAAAAGGCTTGATGGTTAAGAAAGAAGAAGGCTAAGACTAAAAAGTTACAAGAGGTTCTGGAGGAGACATCACATAAAGAATAATTGCAGAATTGGAGTTGCGTCGGGATATAAGAACAACGACACATGGCACTTTGCTAGGATGAAGCAATATAGTCATTGGGTCCGATATATTCGTTCGACTTTCACTTCAAATGGGAAGAAAATCAATAAAGTTTCATCATCAGACTGTTGGGTCGGGCCATAACAGATCGAACATGAGTTAATGTAGGATCATACCCATTGTAAGCGAACCATTGTCGAGTTACCTATTTATCCTGTTGCGCCATGCACCGAGAACACTTTTTCTAATTGAGAATTCGAGCCCATAGAATAATCCAAGTTTTTACAGTGATCATTGTGCTCTCACTCTCTGTCTTATTACCGTGTCTAATTTGCTCCCCGAACCCGTGAATTGTTCACCCCGAGTGCGTATGTCAGAAGCATTGAGCGTTGTAGAGAAAGTTGCTGAGGAAGTTTTGATCAACTTGATGAATGAGAAAGCCATGTCGATGTCTAAAGGTAACTAGGCTTCATCCACAAGAACAGTGCAAGCGTCCCCATCCACTGCTCATGGAGCTGGACCATCCTATGAAAGGTGAACTAAACACAAGGATGACTTAGCGAATGCTAAGCTGATTCTGAGCATTCTACCTGCCTATATACCACCTCTGAGTGGTGCAATAAACCGAGACAGTGTGCCCAGAGACTTTGAATATCAATTGGTCACTGTGTACCTCCCGAAGGGGATATGCGCAGTGTGCGCAGAACAAGATAAGATCACAGCATTGAAGTTTAGCGACTTCAACCTCGGTGACAGGAAGGTGTACAACATGATCTCCCCACACAAGTATCTGACCAGAACCAAGGGAAATAACTCAAGTATCATACCCCAGTCATGGACCCATAACCTCGCATATTCCACCCTCCTCAACGTTATGAAGATCCCGTACTTCGAAAGGCACCAAGAAGTGAATGCATGTGCCAAGTTACTCTTGTCCTGCTACCATGGAGGATATTTATGGTTGAATCACTGTATCACAGTGTATCCGACGTTGATTAATCGGATCATAGGGATGAGCATGCAAGGCCCTGACCCACAGGATTTCTACCCTGGAAAAACCATGGATCGCGCTCTTGCTTAGAAGATTAAGGACACCTATGGGGATGTCGAGAAGGGAATGTGAGGCTACAAGGTAGCCTCTATCCAGAGCGGCGTAGTGTGATAGCCTATCAATTGATCGCAGGGAAGTTAGTTCACAAGAACCGACCCACCCAAGTGAATGGAATTGTAGTTGACCTTGCAGGGAAGTGTGCAGGGAGCCTACAAATGAATTGGGAAAAGTACCTTGTAAACCAGCTGGAATTGGACTGTAGGGAAGAACAAGATCAAGGATACGAGTTCCACTTCAGTTGGCTTCTCATCTTAATCGATTTTATCGCATGGGAGATGCCGGAAGGTGCGACCTTCCCAGATATCGAGTCATTTGAACCTCTGGCCATGAAGTTCAGTACACTATGGTACTCGAACGACATGAAAAATAAGTGGCAATCAAATGTCGTCTTTCATACTTATTACAACTAGTTGAAGGTAGCCATTGAGTCTGCACCTTGTATAACCCCGAACACTCTCCACAGGTTCAGGCCCTTGATGAAATTTAGCGTGGACCTCCATTTCATCTATATCATAGTGTGCGTTGATGAGCATAAACAATAGCTATAGTTGTACTACAAGTTGACAAAGGATGACTTGGAAGAGATTACCAAGGAATGGTCGGAGGACCTCCTTGTTCCAGTGGACCCTATGGAGATGTCCGATGTTGACAGTCCATAAACTGCGATGAATATACCTGGACCTAGCAAGATAAATAAGACCGAAGAGGTCCAATATTTAGACAGTGCATCCGTGAAGATCGCTTCCATCTCAGCAGAGCAAGGAGAAGATGCCAGATAAATAGATGGTGTAGAAGTTGAACCAGAGAGAGGTGAGGTTACACCACCTAGAGATGAGGAGGCACCTCAAATAAAAGGAAGGTTTCCCCTCTAAAATATTCTTCAAGGAAGAAAATGAAAGCAACCAGGACCAAATTTGAGACCACCCTCACCTCAGACGTCTTCGACTTCATTTTCGCAGCACTGAAGGATGCTTCATTGGAGATAGCAGAGAAGCAAGAATCTAAGCAGGAGGAGGTGTTTAGTTGAATTAAGGACGAGCTCCAAGGGGTGCAGCAGGCATTACAGTCCAGCCCTACAGTTTCCACTGCACCTATGTCAGTAGGAACATCAGAACTAGGTGATGAGCCCGCTCAACTACATCACATTGCTGATACAGTTGAAGTTCACCTTTGACGAGCTCAGGAAGAGACAACACAATCCACCTAGGCTTTAGAACAAGCATAGGAAGACCTTAAGGAACAACACAGTGTTGCAGAATGGTAAAAGCTTTCTCTGCAAGCGCAGGGGATGAAAAAAATCATAGTTACAGCAAAGCAAGGAACAATTGCTCACCGAGAAACTCAAATTAAGGAAACAGTTCACAGAGCACTTCGCTCTGTGATAGTCATCAAAGTAAAGGTCAAAGAAAGAGTTCCACAGTAGGTGGCACAACTTGAAGAAGTAATCCAACAGCTCCAACAGTGCATAACAGACTTGGAGCTCTGCACTATGCTCGAGACTCCTCAAGACGTAAGGGACCAACGAGAAGCAACTGCCCGCAATGCAGTCGACAGATTAAAATCTCTTTCCTTGGACTGCAAGCAACTAAGTAACCGAAATGCCCAGACATACGAGAACGTCATTGAGAACCCAGAGTTACAGACACTAGATTCACAGCTCCATGAAGCGAAGCAGCACACATATACACTACAGGTGCAATTGAAGGCCCTGTCGTCTGTAGAAAGGATGAAGAGGTCTCAAGAATAATGCACAGCTCAGCAACAGATCCATATGCTTCAAAGAAAATTGATTGAAAGCACTCAACGATTTCAACCTGTGCAAGATAAGGCATTCCAGTTATTTATAGAAGTTGAAAGCCAAGGAGCAGAGTTAGAACAGGTCGTCACTACAATAGAACATCGCCTAGAAGGACCAGTGAACGACGTAATAATCCAGGAGTTCGCCAAATAAGAGGCCAAAGCAAAGTAGCAAGTCAAAGCAGCTTGGGCCAAGCTTGAGGCATTTGAAGCTGAACTGATCAGACCAGAGTGACTCAAGATGAGTCACAGGTGAGTGTTGGGGGCCTGTTGGCCCTTGACCAAGTGGGAGTTTTTTTGGTCATGTTGACCTATTTTGAGACTTCGATAGCCTGTCAAAAGAGGAGCGCAAGACAAAGCGAAGATCACAGGATCTTGGCCCCTTTTTGGGTTTTTGGGAATATGTAATGGTAATGGGATGTCGGCCCATGGGTTTACCCATGTTTAGGCCTATTTTGTATGTATAAATAGAAGGATAGGGAATGTAAGAAAGGGGAGAGAATAGTGCATCTGTGTGATGTGAATGTATGCTAAGTGCGAGTAGAGTTTGTAAGTGCTTTGTGCATTACTGTAAAAGACTTGTAGAGATAAGTGCAGATCCTTGTAACAAATTGCGAAGAGCTTAGTGCCGTAGATCAAGGAAGAAGGATCTAGCGAGCTATGCAGATATTTTGTCCTGTGCGAAGTAAGGGTTCTGATGACTTTGTGCTTGTAACCAATTGACTGAAGACAAATAAAGAAGAATATTTGGTGGATGTAGCCCCAGGGTTGGGGTGAACCACATAAACACTGTGTCATGTGCTTTGTCTTGATGTGTTCATATGTTCTATGCTAAGTGATCTGATATGTTTAGATAGATATATTTATGATTTGTGCTTATTATATGTAAGAATGTTAGATCTGATCTAGATAGTCATGCTTAGTGCTTGATGTGCTCATTCTGATCCATTTTTACATGCTAAGTGCTTGAATACTATAGATTAATGTGAATGATGTGAAGCTCTATTGTATCAACAAAGTGACTAGTGATTACATATTAAGGAAATGACAGTGCTAAGATATGTATTAAGTATTATAATCACAAATCTGTGTCCTAGCTAAGGTTGCAGACACCTGACTCTTGCAACCATCCCTTCCTCTACCTCTGGTGAGACTTCATCTGCTTCGTAGGTGTTTCCGAAAGGGTTGGTAGTTAGGAATTTGTTGGTGCATTGATGTAGCATTGAATGCTAGGTCTGGCCCTGTGCCAACAAATGGTTCCATTGCCAGGACCTGAAACTATGATTGCTTGGAACTGAGGAAGAAGAATCCTCGTGCAAAAGAGTTGTTCCTTGGTGCGCAGTATTCTACTTGATTTATAAAGCTTTGTGCTAAAGAAAGAAGGTCAGGTTTGAAAGAAAGAAGCTCAATCTGAAGAAAAGAAGATCAGATCTGAAGGAAAGAAGCAAGATCTAAATGCTTGGTGCTTTAAGAAAGGTAAAAGTAAGAATTTTTTATTAAAAGAGGTAAGATCTGCAAGCTTTGTGCTCTGATAAAGGTGAAAATTGTGAAAACATTTTTATCTAGAAGCTTTGTGCTCTGTAGAAGTAAGATAAGTAGAAATTTTTGTTTCTAGAGTATGGAACTAGGTATGATTGATAGGATCTTTCATAGCTTAAAAACTATGGTATTAATAGATAAAAGAAGGTTTGATATGAGTAGATCTGATAAGACTAGTGAAATATATGTTATACCGATGCATAAAAAGAATGTTTGGACTAACAAATGGATACAGGATCCTAGAAAGAATTTATTGCAGGTTAGCTCCTATGATCCTAGTGCACAATACATAAGAGGTCAGGGATCATTTAAAAGAAAGAGAGGATTAACCCTCTGTTACAGTTGCAGAAGACTGGGACATATTTCTAAGGAATGCCCTGGTGGAAGACTTACTTGTGTTTGTTGCAAAGCTCTAGACCATGAAGTGTTGGATTGCCCCAGAATGATCGCTAATCTTGAAAGTATGAACATAAGACAAGAAAACCTTAAGATAGATCCAGAAACTAAGGCTATAGTAGAGCCCCAGAAAGAATCAGAGAAGGTATTACTACAGATGAAAGAAACCTTGGATGACCATCGACATGTTAGACTATCAAAGATATTTAAAGACAAAGAGTTCCTTGAAGCAAGAATAGGGGACTTCGACATTGACTGTGTTCTAGATGAGGAGACACAAGTGAATATCATGACAGAGAGAACTTGGGAAGCTATAGGAAGGCCTGCTATGATCCCTTCACTAGGAGGAATAGGGCTATTCAGAGGAAAACAGGTAAACTTGTGTGGGAGGCTCGCTCAGATACCTATGACTGTCAATGGAACTTCGATGGAAGAAGATTTTGATATTATTCAATTTATTGAGAACCGCGCCCTGTTTACCATGTTAATAGGAAAACCTTGGATTGATACAGATCAAGCTAGATAAAAAGAAGAAGAAGAAGTTTTGGAATAGAAGAAGCAAGAGTTAAAGGATTTTATGACTAGAAGGATCGCACGCTTGATTGAAGAACATGAGAGTAGATCAAAGATATTTAATGATAGTAACCCAAATGTCGAAATAACACTAGAGAATCCAAAGAATATTGAATTACCCATCCCAGACAAAGAAGAAGTATTATCCAGGAACCCTAGGGAAAAATCTCAACAGCGTGAAGTGACTAAGACGACAGAAGACAAGAATAAAAATGGAAAAGGAACTACCGAGACAAAGCTCACTGGAAAAAAGACTCGACAGTTAAGAAAGAAGAAGGCTAAGACTGAAAAGTTATAGGAGGTTATGGAGGAGACCTCATAGAAAGAAAAATTTCAGAATTGGAGCTTCGTAAGGATATTCATCACAGTGTATTCTTTAGTGTGTTTTCCTCCAGTTCACATTCATTTCACCTTTGTTATTTCTTTTAAGCATAGCTAAGAGTACATGATTGGAATTCATCCTTGATAGATTCTCCTGTCATATGGTTAATGCAGTTGTCTTTTTTAATGATTACAGGTCCAAAATTCACTTTTGGTTAAGTGCTTTGTTCATTGTAGTAAGACTTATGTTATTTTTTATAAATTTACAATTGAGAATTCATCTTTGTTTGATGCTCTCATTTGTAATGGGTTTTCTCTTTTCTGTCTTGCCATCATCTGAATACTATTTATTGTTGAAGGATATGCTTACTTTGCCTCCATTCCCTTAGGACTACATTAGTTGTATTAATATTCATAGTATATTTCAGGATTTGACCCCATTGCCCAATGTTTTCTTCCTCTTGTTTGTGGTACAAACCCATTTAAAAACCTAAACAAACCCGTCCTATTGCAGGATCTAACCTTTGTGTGTTCATTGCCAAATATTTTTGAGTATTTTTAGTCTTTACATGTTTGAGAGAGCCCTCTCTGGTTGGAAGGGTCAGAATCCAACCTAATGTTGGTTTATAGGTTACCTCTATCATTTGTTTTATCAGCCAAACAATTTACAGAGTTCTAACATTCCCATTTATGGTTTCTGCTAAATATGTAATAAGAATTCATCCGTAGATAGATGCTCTTACTGTAATGAGATTTTTCTATTTTTCAAGATGTCATCTCATTATCTTATTTACTGAACCTAATTCTTACCTTGCCTCAAGGTTGATAGATGTGATTTTTCCAGTTATTATCTAGAATTCATTAAGATTCTAGTTTTGACTCCATTTCCCAAGGATAATTCTCTTTGCTTGTCAAACCACCAACCTTTATAAAAACAACCTGATCTTATCATAAATTTGACCTTCTAAGTGTTATTATTGAATATCTTTTGAATGCTACAACCTTTTGGATATCGAGAGAGCCCTCTCTAATTGTATAAGTTCAGAATACATTCCAAAGTGGTTGAAATGGTTACCTTGGGGTTTCCTTGATACAACCCAAGGAAAATAACGAGTGATAACATAAAGGAAAAGATGGTAAATTCGAATCCTTGTGGATTGGTTCTTTCAAGATTTCTGAAGTTTTTCAAAATAATACTTATAAATTGCAGAACTTGGAAGAATATGAATTTTTTGGTGGCCCTGTTAATGGGTGTTGGACACACCTACCACACTTAGAGGGGGTGGTGAATGTGTGTGGGGATCTTTTTCCCAAAACTTCCCTCTTACACAAAAACTCCTTAGTTAACATTCAACATTTTCTCATTACTCATTGTTGTCATTTATAATTAGTTAGATGTGAATACATATCAGAAACATATCAGCAACATATCATCAACATATCATCTCCACAAGGAACACAAAGAACACAAGATGTATGTACAATTTTTCTTTTTATTATGGACTTCAATCCGGGGGTTTTTCAGCAACAATTGAATAGAGTACAACTCTACAAGAGCACCAGCTCTATATGCAAGACTCAACTTAAATTATTAGCACCAACTGAGATGAGGCAACAATCCTCAACAGATATAAATATGTCAACATAAACAAGTGCATCAACCATGCACCAACCTGTGCCAAACAACCTGTAATCAACTTGTACCATAAAAAAGTGCATCCGACCATGTACCAAGTATATAAAAATAATGTGTCAAATACTCATCAACAATGACTCATAAATATGTACCAACATTATCAACTATACACCTCATGTATGTGTCAACTCATCAACTGCTTGTCTCAACCATGACTAGTTTTGGATTAGTCAACAACACCAACTTGAAATAATCATAAATTTGTACCTGTAATGAATAAAGATATGAAACTAATACACAACGTTCTTCAGTGTGTTTTATTCAATTCCTCCAAGTGGAACTACTTGTAACCTTTCGGAAAAGGTGTTATAGCAAAAATGGCATACCTTGCTAAATTCTGGCTTATTCTAGAGAGCGACCTTGTAGAGCATGGCCCGCAAAAATTATTCGTTGAACTGATCTGAAACTATTACAAAACATATGACAGTATGTAACCTAACCAACACATTTGGTCTCACTAAATTGGGATCAATTATGAAGAAGTTATGATGTTTTTACCTGAAACACCTGTTATTGACTAGTTTCAGGACTAGCCACAAACCCTATTTTCCACGGAGTGTAACTCCCAAAATACAACGACCCACAAGATGAATTTTTTACCATAGATACTTGAGTATGTTTTTTCAATGGAATAGCAATTTCATGGTCTGAATCATTATAAAACAAGTTATAGAGAAAATGGTGAGATGACCTTTAAATAACATACCTTAGAAAGCACCATCAAAAGAATTTATCCGTTCTTGCATTTCGGCCTTCTTTTCTTCACCTTTCCTTAGAATTTCAGCTTATATATCCTTGGTTGCCTCAGACACATATAGATATTCAATATGCTCAAGTGTGATTAAAATGAGAGAGCCTTGCCTCTTATTTATACTCTCCAATTAGCTTCCATAAAAACATCTTCTAGGTCACTTGGCCCCACTTTCCTTATTTTAGTGTTAACCCACTTCTAATTTCTCCATTAAATTTATTATTTATATAATTTATTTTGTATTCACTTTGAATTATAGTAGACTCATCACTTCACTTTATTATGTACCTTTTAAAAACCCTTAAACCACTTTGACTACTTTGACCTTTTGGGGCTTCTAGATGACATGTGAGGGTCCTCCAACTTCGTAAGGCTATAACTCTCAAAGCATGAGGAGTTATGTGACGTTCCACATACCACCAGAAATGGAATGATGTTTACTATCCATATAGAATAGTATTGTTTGAAAATATATCATAACTCATACCATTACCCATCAAACAAACTTGGTTCCATTACCTAAACCTGGGGTCTCCAACTTCTCATGGCCATAACTCTCTAACCATGAGGAGTTATGTGAAATTCTACATACCACCGGAAATGGCATGACAAGAACTATCCATATAGGATAGTTTCACAAACAATTCCCTTTATCTTAATCTCATTATTCCACATACAAGCATGGGTCCTCCAACCATTCTTATAGAATAATTCAATCCGTAAAGCGTCTTCCAGTGAGGGATTTCACCATAAGGGGACCACTTTGGAGTTCATTCATTTGTGCACCTTATCAATCATGATAAGAAAATAATGAGATTAAGGGTCCTCCAACCATTCTTCTAGGATAAATCAATCCGCAAAGCGTCTTCCCGTGAGGGCTTTCACCATAAGGGGACCACTTTGGAGTTCATCCATTACCAATGAAACCACAATGATCCTTCTTTATCATGTATCAATGACAACTCATTGATCCATATTCATCATATCAATGAAAACTCATTGATCCATCTTCATCATATCAATGAAAACTCATTGATCCATATTCATCTATGCATTCTCATCAAGGAAAATACATATTATATTACATCATTCATCAATCAATCAATCCTTTGACATCAATCAATCACTTGGCATTAATCAATCAAGCCATTGGCATCAATGAAAACATG
>JASDQU010503738.1:7991-32153 GCA_032191745.1 Picea mariana
AGCTCAGGATCCTCCACTGTGTGAGAAGATCCAAGACACGCTAAGGTATTCTACACGTGCAAACAGTAACACACACTAAAAAAGAATCCCCTACAAGATAAGACAAGCAATCACTAACTATTTTGAAGAACAGTTACAACAACCAACACTAGAGCAACTTACTGGTGCAAGTGAAACTCAAAAATGGAAGCACCCTCCAGGTATACTCTGCAAAGCGTGGCCCGATGTCTGTCCTAGGTACCGCGGTATACCCTTGTAGTCACCTGTGTATGTCCCTAACAAGATTGGCAACTAGTTTGCCAGCACAAGAACAGTCACCAGGCGGGTACAGTCGATAGTCGGGTAGACCACAATGAGCAGGGTATCAAGCCTGAAACCTATCCAGGGTATCGAGAGAAAATGGTCTGTAAGACAACTAAGGACCTCGAACGGATTCGAGACCCACGAAGCCCCGTGGCAAATGCAAACGACGGAATCCCAAGACAAATCCTTGATATGTGTTCTCCACTATGCTCGATCCAGCTTTGGAGGGGTTATCTCCGCTACCTTTCCTTATGCGACCTCGTGTTTAGCCCCTGTGTTAGAGGGGGGTCCCGGATAACTTCCACGAAACTGGACTTCTACACTCCCTATCACAGACTCCAATGTTTGGTTTTGAGTGGCCTTGGAGAGTTTCCTCTCCAACATAATCCAAGGCCCTAGTCCTAAACTAGTGTATGAACCCTACAAACAAAAAGTCTAATAGATTTTAAATTAGCGTTACTTTTATGGGCTCTTTTAAGTCACAAGGTATGAAGGTGAAACTGATGATGTGTAAAGACTCAAAGCAAAAACCAATGAAAAAAGCTGGAAACAAAATGCTTTTACTAAATGCAAAAATCAACAACTTTTCACAAAAGAAAGACTTCTTTTCTTTTCAATTTTTCTAAGATTTCATGCAGCAAACATAAAGGAATTTCGCTCGACTACGAGCTACTTATACTCTAAATGCACTGTAAAAACTTATGAACAAAAGACTTCTTCCTAGCTATTGATGCAGAAACACAATCTTCAAACAAAGAAGAAAATGAAAAAGAAATATATATATTTTTTTTATTTAAGTGCTAAATGAAGCAACAAAGGGAAAATGCCGACAAGCACAAAACCAAGAACACAAAACAAAATTCTAGCTTAAATCGCAGATCGCAAGGAATCAAAGCAAAGATACACAATGGCAATCAAGAAAGCACAAACTCCTACGCTTGTCTAAAAACCATAAAACAAAATTTTTCTTTTTTAACTTTTCTATCAACTATCAACTAAGAAAAAACAGGCTAAGGGTAAGAGGCCCTAACCTACTGACTGTGCAACCCTAGACTCAAACCCCTGAGAGGAACACTTCTCACCACAGGAAGGGATGACTGCCCCACCCTGATTGAAAAGCAACCTATCAAGCCCGCTACTATCACTGAAACAGCACGCGTGCAAACGCGTGCTGAGCTACAACAGAGCGCGGGTACCCGCGAGCTGCACTTGCACAGGACGCGTGTATGTATAAACTCTAAGACAAAACTAAACACAGGTAGCCCAGACCTGGAAAAGGCCTCTGGTATTGACAACCAGGGTCCCTTGAAGGCTTGGATGCTTCTTCTTTAACAGAAAATAAAAGTAATTGCAAAGAATAACAAAACGCAACAAAGCAAACTGAAACAAGACTGTGAACCAGCAAGACTCAGACAGGATCCAGAAAGCCCCCTGAGAATGTATGATTCTGACAGGGAAGAGGGGGATGGCCTCTTAATCTCTCTGACTACTACACGCTACTGAAACCTCTACAGCTAGCGTTCACACGCGTGATGTAGAAGGTTAGGGTGCGGGTTACACACGTGCAGGCCTTCTACAAGCCATGTGTACCTCTGTGTGTCCCGATAATTACCGTCAAGCAACAGTCAAGGAAAAACTGGTATAAAGAACCAGGTTCCCTGCTAGATCTGACCTAACAGAAAACAGAAAAACAAAGAAACAGAAAATCTAATCCTTTAAACTACCCAAAAAACCTCAACTAAATCTGAAAACCCTAAAGAGTATCATCCCCAGTGGAGTCGCCAATTCTGTTGTTGGGAAATAATACCCTATGGACTAACAAGCTAGGGCTAGGCTTGCATGCAGATTTTGACCTTAAAGAAATGACCTTTTAACCTACCACCCAAAACTTTAAGCCCCTTTTTCACGATACATGCATGGAAAGGAACTACTAACCTTTTTACTCATGTTTGGTGTAGATCCTCCATTGTGCTCTTGACTGCTTGCTCGTGCGGCTCCTTCCAAATTTAACCTGCAATCAAGACAAAATACTACGCATGCATGCTACTTTTCTACTTGAGGGTTAGAAATTAAGCATAAAT
Source organism: Picea mariana (assembly GCA_032191745.1). Lineage (NCBI taxonomy): Eukaryota > Viridiplantae > Streptophyta > Pinopsida > Pinales > Pinaceae > Picea > Picea mariana. The sequence continues at coordinate 10,376 of JASDQU010503738.1, forward strand.
TACACAAACCACATATAACTCATGCATTGGGACGGGAAAAGTATTCTTTTATTATTTTCAAAATGAATCAACTTACAATTTGAAGTCGAGACCAGCCACCGCTCCTTGATCCTGATCCTGGGCTCCTCCTCTTCTTTTGTCCTCCAACTAATTTGCGTTAATTCTCTTTAGGCTTGAGGAAAGGCTAAAGGGTTGGGACAAATGGATTTGGAAAATGGGCAGAGTTTCTTCGCTATCTTTTTCCTCTTCTTTATAGTACCCCTACCCCTTCTTTTATAGGCTAGAAGGAGCTAGGGTTTTGGATGAACTCTCGGCCATGCATGGCCGGGAGTTTCAGTTAATTGACCCATAGCTTTTTTTCCCATTGGAAACTTTCCTATTTTTGAGTTTTGTTAGGTAAACGCTAGATCTAGAAGGCATGCCAGTGTTCACACGCGTGCAATAGTGGGTTAGGGCACATTTGATTTTACCTAAGAGGACTTTTAAAGAGGTTGTTCAGCAGATGTTTTGGCAATGAAGGGATATGAGTTGGCCTGATTCCAAGTAAGAATGTGTGGTGCAATTTAGGGTTATAACAGGTTCCTTTTTGGGAGGGTTAACTAATATTCAAATATTTCCTCTACCATCTATATAGGCTTCTAAGAATTTAACTATCAAAGTTTTTGGTTTTTCTGAGTGCTAACTCCCTCAATGGTAAAACACACTACCTTCTGTACTGCCAAGACACCTAAATAAAATGGGTTTGATATCATGAAAGGCCATCAATTGCTCTGCACACGTTCAAGATTGAAGGTGCTTCATTTTTTATGTTGCTACCCAAAACTGCACACAGACGCAGCATAAGTGGCGCTACCTACAGGTGCTACCTAATTTTTGGCAGAGAACAGAGTTGGCATACAGGCGCTACGTAATGGCGTTACCTAATATTTCACATAGAATAGAGTCTGCACACATACGCAACACAGTGGTGCTACGCAATGGCGTTACCTAATATTTCATAGAGAGCACACTCTACACACATACACAGCATAGTGACGCTACCTAAATGCGCTACCTCCTTTATTTTTCCAGCTGTGAAATACGCTACTCAAGATGCTACCTAAAGAAGCTATCAGCAGACACTAGGGATCTAGGAAGGTCAGGCCAACAACTTTTTCGATGGATGATGATGGATAAAATTGCAGAAGCAAAAGCTAGCATTATGAGGACAACTACATGCTCCTAAAAGACACATGGAAAAATATGAGGTTGCATAGCAAGAGAGAATCAAATCAATTTGAAGCATGGTTGGATTAGTCACCAACATTTTCTTGTTTTATAGCATAGGTGGTTAGATAAGTTGTTATATCAAATAAATGTTTAGAGATTTTCAAGGGAAGGAGGCCAGCTCATACCTCTAGTTGTTTCCTCCCTTTTGTTATAAATAGATAGATCAATTGCTTTAGTAGGTTCGGATGGTTGAGCAAGGCTCCCTTAGACTGTAATATTTTGATGAACTGTGATCTAGCTATGTATTGGACTTAATACATTTTGGATAATAGAAATCAGCTTCTCTTTCATCTTTCTTGCTTATGATGCTAAATTTTCATGCTTTGAATGATTCACATGAATGATTGTGGTGATTTTATGGTGGATGGTTGATAATTATATTATCATGATGTTTATTTAGCTTCCTTAGTTTCTAAGTTAAAGAAGATTTTATGTTGAGAAGTTTTCCTCCTTAGGATTTTGCAGACCTAATGTTTACAATAGCCCCTACACTTCTCTTATTTTAAGTCTTCCCTCTATTCATACTTACTTCCAAACTACTGATTGAATTTAGCCAAGACCTTGATTGTTGGTGCATGCTAGCCTTGTTTTCTGAGTTGGAACATTATCATTTTGAGTCCTTTTCCATTTGACCCTTTAAACACCCTTACATTCACTAATAACTTGATGGGTACTGGGCTTGCCTTCCATGCAATATGAAGGTGATTCCTAGTGCTAACATTCACCATTTCAAAATATTTTGCAATGGATCATGCGAATTCACGGTACTTTTTTAGTCTCTCATTCTTAGAAGCTAAGTCTAGTAACACTTGTGATACTATCAATTCTAAGTCCCCTATCACTCTTAGGTCTGTGATACCTTTACCGATTTCCAAATTGAGACCTAGGATCAAAGCTTCGTATTCAAAAACATTGTTTGTACAGTGATATTCAAGCCTATAGGAATAATAGAAGGTATCCTTGGATGGGGTTGTGAAGACAATACCTACCCCTGAGCCAGAACTTGAATGAGCTCCATCAAACTCCAAAGTCCACATTCCCTTGGTTTTCTTTGTAGTTTTACTTTTTGGACTTGCCTCTTGGATGAACCAATTCTCAATGTCATTATTAACACATAGGATTTGATCATCTGGTTCACCAAGGGCCTCAATTAGGCATCCGATAATGGGTTCTTTGTGAAGGGTAAATAATCCTCCTTCAGGGTGAGGTATGATAGCTTTGGACCCTTAGTTCTGGAAACTTCTAGCTAATTTTTCTACAAGGTCCTTAGGGAATATGATCCCCCAATTACTTAAATCATCTATCACTAATACATCAATAGTAAAAGGAGCATCGGGGCAAGCATGGAAAACAACACTTAGATCCTTAATAATTCCCTTTATAAAGTCCTTTTGTGTGTTTGGATGTGATATGATTAGACCTAATTGGTGCATGACTCTTTCGGTCATAATATTAGTAGGAGCATCTAGGTCAAAAACACAATTATGGAGGAGGGAGTCATTCACTTGGAGGGTGATATAAAAAGGCGTAGTTTCCCCATACTTTGGTCCAATGCTTCCTACTTGGTAGACAAAAGGAGATTATTCTTCAAGAATTTTATCCTCATAAATTTGTGGTAGGGAATATTCAATATCTTCATCCTCGAGCGCTCCAAATAGGTCTTGACTGGATTCTATGTCCTCAAGAGATTCATTTTATTGAGAAAATAAGGAAGCATATTCCATTTTTGTGAAGCATGTGCTCCATTTTCTAGGGTAAGCACTATACTCCACCTCCAGGATCTATGGGAGGTCAAGCTCTAGTTATATCATGCTTTCGTCATTCGGTTTCGAGGAGTCATTATTGTTCAAGAGGTTAATATGATGGATGGAATCATTGAATCTACGGTTTTCCTCAATCAGGAAAGCAGCCTCTTGTGCTTCTTCCAAGTTTGACAGTAATAAATTCTTGGGGGTGAATTGCAAATTTCCCTCTAAGGAGTTTAAGTAACAGTGGAGAATATCACTTTTCGGGTGAAAGTTGGGTTGGAGATTGCTAAGGCGAAAATTGAACCTATCATTGAAATCCCTAATTCTTTTATTGGTCCCTTTGCAAACTTCGAGGTATTGAGAGTAAAAGAAGTCTATACTTTCTTCTTTACACCATGTCTTTTTGAAAGCTCGTTCTAGTTCCTCGGGGGTTTTGAAGCTCCCACTTGGTTGAGTGTTAATCCATTTTCTAGCAGTTCCAATGAGTGAGATTGCAAATATCCTCATAAAGACATCAGTGTGTTCATGTCCAGATTGATGAAATTCAAACCCTTCACAAAACTTGGTCCAATGTGAGTTACCATAGGATCCACCCTCTCCCGAAAACCTAGGTATCCAGGACTCAGCCTTATTGGGTAGATCATGCAATCCTCCTTGTGTATTAGCTAAGTCCAAAGAGCCAAAGAGTTTTTTTTGAGACCATTAAGGAGGACTTACAATGGTAATAGGATTTGTAGGGGTAATAGAGATTATAGTAGTAGAAGGGAGTGTGTACTAACGTCCACTACGGATCATCATTTGTGAAGTTAGCAGATAATTTTCTAGAAATTATCAAAGGAATGATGGAATCACCCCCAGTGGAGTCACCAGGTAATCTTGTAAGAAAAGTTCTCTGGATAAAGGCTTACCGAAAAAGTGTCATTTGAGGAATATTGACTCAGTGTTCCCCGACAACGGCACCAAAATGTCATCGAACAATTTGTACTTTGATAAAGGGAAAGGTAAAAGGAAATAAATTTGTCGTAACTTGAGGTTATCCTATCATTTTCACCTCAATAGGATTCCTCTTTCTATTTAAAGTTGTAGGCCCATGGGAGACATCTTCGATGACCTGGGGGTTTGAGAAGGCAAGGTCAAAATGGCTATTAAAAGGTCCCCTCTCACAAGTCACCACTAATCATAAGTATTGGGTTTATAACCAATGAAGTGATAGTATATCAAGATGTACCTACCTGGAACAAATAAACAAGAAACAATGTATATATTGCAAGTACAACTTGTTGGTTAGCACTTCATAAAACCACTAACTTTCTCAATAAAAGCAATCGGTTGATAATGATGAAGTAAACAGAAAATTATAACAGAAATATTTATGAGGCAATACTTCACAATAAGTGCCTTGAAACAGCTTCAAAATGACTAAGAATAATCAACCATGAACATCATAATACTATCATTTACTAGAAGCAAACAACGCAATGCATTAATCGTCCTTTTCAATTGCTTTTAGAAGATTTTAATGTTGCAATGTATGTTTGTAGATTACTTTAGTAACAGCAGCAATAATGTTAGTAGGTTAGGCTATTCTAGTGTTAGAAGTAGTTAGTGAAAAGCTTAGAGTGTAGGTTTTGATGGTTGTTTTGATCAATCACTCAATAAGGATTCTTAGACTAGTGCTTTTAGGAAAAATGGAGTCAATGATAGGCTAGAAAATGTTGAAGGAAAATGATGATAGTAGGAGAGTCAAAGACAAGAGAGATAAGTAGTTGGAGTGTTGGTAACCCAGGCCTCCAACTATCAAACCCTGGGGTAAAACTAGCTACTAAGGTGTAGGTAACCCTAGGCCTAAGTAGATTTTCCTCCCTCTTTAACTCAATGATGAAGAAAAATGGCTAAGATGAAGCAAATTAAAAATAGGGTGTTGCAATGGCAAGGCCCTAGCAAATGCTTCAAGAAAATCATCCTCTTGATAAAATCTAGTAGGTGAAGGATTTTAAAGCTAGGACAATAACATGTGCTAGTATTCCTAGGGTTTAAACAAGCAATTTCATAATCTTAATGTAAATGCAAGATAAACATGACTATAACCATTCAATTAAGAATAATTGTAGAAATTTCACTTACATACATCAAGAATCATCAAGAAAAACCCTAGTTGAACACTTCCACCAAGAAATTTGCCAAAATACTCCAAAATTTATCCTTCCTCAACAAGTGCGCCTAAAATTTCATCCAAGTAACCCTAGATAGGGTGCAAATTTCAGTCCTTACAAGTGTGAGTGAAATATGATGCTTAATACAAGGGTAAAAACCCTTATTTATACAATATCAATGACCAGAATTAGGTCAAAAAGGCTGGCATGGCATGTTACATGTAATATCCAGTTTTCACATCAAATGTCAAATCAAACCCTAAATCAAGTTGTAAATATGACTCCATGCCATTTTAGTGTGATGTTAGGCCTTCTCATGGAAACATTGGCCTCTAGGAGCAAAACATTAGGCCTCCTTGGGCCTCTGGATCCTGCCACACATGCCACTTGGCACACAACTACCTCCAGAGTGTCCAAAATGTTGGGTGATGTCATGGGTCACATGGGTGACATCATGGGCCTTCCAAGAACTACATCATGTTGAAAAGGTAAAGACCCCCCTGGGTCCAGGCCTGCCAGGATTTCCCTGGTGAAACGTCTCTCTCTCTCTCTCTGGTGCAAACCCATGATCTGTCTCTACCCCTAGATGGGGTCTCAGCATCCATCTGGTGGGATTTTAGCCCCATGGATATCTGAACTAATCATCTCTCCATATGTACCTATCCATCAGGTGTGGCCCTACAACATCAACAAGTACGCCCTCCATGGGCTCATAAGTCACGGGGATCACAGTAATGTCAATCACATCTAATCATCAAGTTATTTAAACATGTGCATGAAACCCCCTTTTCTAGACAAGTGTTCAAATATGTTATGCTATTCTACAAGCCAGGTTTGGAGAGGACACTAGGATGTCCTATTGGGCTAGTGCTCATTGGATGTGGGATGTTTCTGGGTGAAGTCAAATCCAGGCCATGTAATTGGATGACGTGGTAAGGGATGTGTGGGCAATGGGTGCAATGATAACAAGGAAATGTATGGATTACTTGTGGGTGCCTATGAAGAGGGCGAGCTACACCTTGTCATGGATGCAAATGTTTCTAAGCCCATTCATGACTTTTATCTTTTATTTTTTATTTTCTTTTTCTTTCAAGGGACTAGTTAAGGAACACTGCCCTGGTGTGGTGACCAGTGGTGACAATGTTGCCCACAAGCATCTCATAGAAATGAGAAGGTTGTGCATGGTGAGACCCCCTTTATCTTGGCTATGCCACCAAGAGCCACTTCCCTATCATGGTGACCATATGAATGGTAGTGTCATACCGTTACATGACCATGGACCTAATAGTTTGGCTCATGATGAGACCCCCTATTCTCCAACTAGGTCTTGATTTATTATTTTTACGAGTCCCTCTCTTTCTTACTGAGAATATTTTCATTACTTTCTCAGGGATACCTGGGCGAAGCATCTGAAGGTTTCATTCTTTTGTCTTTTATATTTTTCCAGGTACTTTTACCCTCTGGGACTTTATCCCCTTCTTCCCACAAGGTACAGTACAACCCTTTGCTAGTTTTTCCAACCCAATGCCCGGACCAGTGTATGCGATGGGTGAGTGGGAAAAATATGAAAAGTGGTAAGTATGGTGGGAACGGATGATTAACTTTCATGAATACCCCCAGTGCAAACTCAAACCCTATGGGAACCAACTTTCTAGGGCATCCTGTCATTCCTGCTAGGTGTGTTCAAGTGGAAAGGCATAAGGTCCAAGCACACGTTAGAAGTAAAAAAAATAAAATGCACATATTCATGTGTTTTGAGAATTAGAGTGACATATACCATGATACCTGGACTCATTACCTCATGGAGCAAGACCCATTTCTGTTGTAGGACTAGGCCGATGTGATGGATGTTGCTACTGCTGACAAAGTGGAGGCACTGAAGAAGAAAAGGATGGGCCCTCCAGGGCCATGCTCAAGTTGATCTGGCTCTCGACACTCCATGTCTAGGACCTGTGGGCCTTGAGACATAATCTTCTTAGTTATCCCTAGGCTATGGGATAACAACTTGAATTTTATGGGGGTCTCTTATTTTTCTTACGGAATTTTTAATACATAATTCCCTTAGAGTTTTTGCATAAATAGGTACATCTTTTATTGCTTGTAACAATGGAATTTTCACACATACATTTATTAGTTCTATTCCCAAGTTGAATTTAGGTTGTAACATACCTGGCCACCCAGGCCCGGTCATGCCACCAAAAATATTTCATGCTATGATACCATATTGTAACATACCCAGCATCCAACTAGGCCATCCCACATAAATTTTTTGAAATGTATGCAAATTAAAACATATACACACAGAAACTCTTGCAGAACTTTATATTTAAAAATTAAAACAAACAAATACATTTTGTAAATGCACATATTCCTATGGAAATGAAATTAAACATATACATGTAGCATAGACAGGCAATACCCATAAATATAGAGACAGGTATAAACCACACACGAGAAAAAACCATAAAAATAAATGCATAAATAATAATGCAACATTTAAATTAACACATAGTTGACACTTATCTTGGTAAGAATATCACGAACTGTGTGAAGACCTTGCATGAACCTCCCAGCCTTACACCACATTGTTCATCACTCTCGGCAGTGGGTCACCCCCGAGTTGGGACTAAACTCCACCCGGGTAAAGGGATTCCTAACCAAGCTGATGTAACTCAGACAACAGGAAAGACTTTGTCACAGTTGCCAACTCAAACTAACAACCTACAGTCCCTCATTCCCCACATGTCTGTCCCACCCTAGGAAGTGTGCCCCTTCTTTGTTCAGCAGTCCCTCGGTTGCCCCACTTTCTTTCTGGGGATTTAGCAACAGGTCGGGCAGGAAGTCTCAGAGCCCTGTAGTTGTAGTTTGGCACCTTCATAAAATCAATTCCTAACAATTCTCTCACCTAGAGAGAAATTTCTCATGGGCCTGACAACCTACCTCTTGAGTCTCCCATGGGCCTAACAACCCTCTTCTTCAGTCCAACTCCCAATCTAACTAGGTATAGAATCTGGTATTGGTACGGGTATGGGTACAGGTACAGGTACAGTGATAGTAACAGAAAGGTACGTAGGACAGCTCAATGAGTGAGTAAATGATGATGGAATGAATGAATGGATAGAAAATGAACTAAGTCCAAACTATATGTATGCATGTTCCCAACTTAACACTTGTCATGTTGGGAGCTATTTTGGCCCACTTGTCCCCATCCTTAGAACTTAGGATAAAATAATTATCCATACTTTATACTTTAAGGAATATTAATACAATATTCCTTTTTGGCTTAAGCTCCCTAGCTTAGCCCTTTTCCTTAACTTTTATCCCCCCCCTCCTTCCCTAACTAGTGGAGTTTAGTCCCCCATACTCTTTTATCATGGTCGGTCTACACGCAATGATGTATTTTATATTAATGATTAGACATATACAAAAATAGGCTCACTAGCCTTTAGCATCTAGGCTCTCTATCCTAATTCAACACATAAGCCTCCTAGCTTATAATAACTGGCTCACCAGCCTATAAAACACAACATATACACAAAGGCTCCCTTGCCTCAAAATCGTGCGCACTTAAGTTTGTTGCGTGCGGTATCCTGGAATGTGCACACTTCATCATTTTAGTGCGCAATACATTTGAATTTACATTTACAAGTGGGTTCGGCCTAGGGGTATTACATAGGTTGAACAACAGGTTTTTCTAAGGCTAACCTCTCTAGGTAAGGAGGATTTTTGGGTGCCTAGGTTGCTCTGAATTCAAATTAGAATATTCTTTTGTGGTGGGGACAATCATGTCTTGAGGGGAGTCATCATTAGTTGTTTAGTCAAGAGCTTCCTCCTCTTCAAGTTATTCTTCAATAAAAACAATAGGATCTTCTTTTTGAAGGACCTTTCTCGATCTGAGGTGTATATCTTACAATGGTACCGGAGTGGTCAAGTAAGTTGGAAAGGTCTGCAACTCATCATTTAAGCCAGGCTGATTTTTATGTTATTTGGGCGGGGAACCGACTGAGCATGTAATTATGTTGGTCTAGGAGGGTTTTGATTTGTAGGTAATTGTAACTATGGTTGTAATTGAGGAATTGTTGGTTGAGTTAAACTCATTTGTGCCTGCATTGGAGGGAAAGGTGGTGGCATATGTGAGGAATATTGTGGATAAGTCAAATAAGGCATTGGAAACTATTGTGGGGCCATATTTCCATAAGAATTCTCTTGACAACTTTGTTTCCAAGGATGGTTTTGGGTAGGCTTTTAGGGCCATGGTTGCCACAGAATCTAAGCATTTCATTTGTTAGGTTAAGAGTTATAAGATGCATAAAATTGTGACAAGGGGTCTTGTGCCATACCTTGTGCTCGTGGTTTTCAAGTCTTCTTTTGTGCAACTTGAAAGGATGGCTCAGTTGTCCCATTTCTCCCTCGATAGATAGCTTAAAGTCCCAATAGTGAGGGGAAGTTCTTTGTGTCATGGTAATCTGCACAAATAGCACAAATTTTTACAATATTTAATGGACACTCTCTTAAAGGATGCATCTTCCTACATTGAGCACAAAAAATAGTTAAGGTTGTGTTTTCTTCTTTTTGTTTCTTTTTAATCTTTAGTGTATCTAGTTGCAAGCTAATAGTACCAAGGATGTATATTTTAAATTTATATAATAAGTTTCCTAATTCAATCCGTGTTACGCCTCCTACAACATATTTAGCATCCCTTGTAAAAGTATCCCTCATTCATTTACCATATTTGGCTCTGCTTCGTGAATATCTCCTGCATAAACCATAAATTTATACAAATGGTAAGTGAAAAACATCACCAAAACCCATAATATTAATCACTTCTATATATTCTTCATGTATCTCCTTAAGAAAAATAGTTATAATGGTATCATCATTTAATGTACTCTATTTAGTCTTATGAAGGTTGTATAGGAATATCTCATTGTAATCTTCGATACTTTCATCTTCTTGTTGTTGCATATTAAAGATATAATTTCATGAGTCCTTAGTTCTACAATAATCCTGGTACTTCTTAAGAAATGTGGTTTTCATATATTCCCAATATCTATTAGAATACTCCCTAAGTCCCATAAACCATTGTAAAGTAGAATCTTTCAAGGTCGCAGAAAATAATTTTAATTTTTTAGCATCATCCACATAATTGTAACTTCGACATGGAATGTCAAATTCAAAAAAAAAGGCATCCAAATATTCAGTGATCATACCTCGGAAATTTGGCAATATCGATGGAAGAATGTTCTTCATATTCACATTTGGTGCTAAGTCGAGGATGAGGAATCCAAAGGTTTCCTCTCTTTCCGCTTCTACATTCCTTTCCTCTTCATCTACCATGCTGCCAAACAATCTAAAATTAATTAGCTTTGGTTTTGTGCCCCAATTTGGTGATAAGGGTGGATCAACCATTGGATTTTGATGAATAAAAAAATTATCCCCAATGTATGCTTGGGATGTCCCTTCTACAGGTGCAGATTCAATCTGTGATATGACCATGTTTTGTGATGATCCAAAGAGTTTGTCAATGTGTTATGGGTTGACAGTCTACTCTAGTGTTGGGTTGGTACTTGGAACTGGCTCACTAATATGGTTATCTTCAACACCTTTATTTAGGATTTTTCCTTTCCCTTCTTGCACCTTATCAGTGGTAGTTTTTTATTGTGGTATGGTCATCTCTGGGGTCACTTTTGATGCAGAACCGTCTACACTACATGTATACCTTTCAGCCAGATTAGTAGGGGGGGTCCTAGTATTACCAAAAAAATCACCTAGAATCTTCCTTGTCGACTTAAGAAACCTACCTTTGTTATCTCTAGGCCTAACCATTAGTTAAATACATGACAGAAAAGGGTTTGGAAATACTCACTCAAGTGAATGAAGTGGGCTAGAACCCTTTCATAAATTCTGAAGCGAGGGTTCCTTTGCATCTTACCATCTTTTCCTCCACGAAATCTGCAATTTAGTGAGAAATCAAATGGAAAAACTAACAAAAATAACTATCCTTCTATTATTTACCTTTTAATATCTCCCTGGCAACGACGCCAAAAATGTCGAGTTATTTATTTGTCATTTAATAAACCCTATTGTCAATATGGGACATAGACTTATGTGTTGTAAACACAGTATGTGTAGGATAAAGGGTGAAGCCTATCTACCCAGAATATCAATCCAAAAAGAAAAAGTGTATTCAAATCACAAACCAATCCAAGGAAATCAAAATTAAATCTCAAACACCTTAATCATGCATTCACAGATTTATATCAAGAAGAACAAGGACGTTGCATACTATGTCAAGAGGTATGGTCTATGCATAGGTATTTTTTCTAATGAGATCTTGTTTATTAATGAATACTTAATATTTCAATGCATGAGGGAATCAAAAACTAGGAATCAAAAACTAGGAATCAAACCTATGAACTATGATTAGTTCATTAGCTTTAGTTTCATTAATGGCATGTGTTGCAATTTTTCACTTGAGATCTAATTGTTCATGTACTCTGAAAGATGATTAAACTTTTCAAACTAAATGAATTCTAATTATTGTAACTTTATTTAAGAAACATGAAAATGCAGAGATGAGATACCATTCAAGCTAACACTCGAATCAGTGGACAAAACATGAGTTGAACTCTTTGCAAGATGCCACTGACCTAATCCTAAAATTATTAGCTCATAAAGGTAAACTAAAGATGCAATTCCTATGTCAAGCATGACAAGTATTTGTTGGTTATCTTGCACTTTGCATCTAGATTATTTATCTTTTTGCAATTACAACTCAAACAGATTCTTGTCATTCATATTGACATATTCATTTACTCAAAAATAACAAAATTGGTTATTAGTCTATTAAGAGTTGTTCTTTACAGAGGCTAGAACTACTCTCTTTCACTTGAGCGTTCTTGTACTTATAACAGTGATTACTTTAGTACTTAAAGAACTCCAATAAATGTAAATAACCGAAATCCCTGAAATTGCATTAACTTAAGAGAAACACAGTGAATGAAATATCAAACTGACTGAGAATTATAACCAATCATGTATCAAACGAAAATTAAAGTGAATGTTAACATTCCTAGAAAAATGACAAGCTACGGGTTTACTACTAAAATAATTCAAACTAATTAGAGATTCTAGCTCATAACACTACAGAGCATAACCAAGTTTCTGTATTTCAGAGTCAAACTAAAATGACAAACTAAGCTAATAACATAAAGTACAATCTAGCTATGCATTTCGGGTTGGTGGGACCTTTCCAACTAGTAGCGAGCTTATTTACTTACAACAATAAAATCAAATAGACACCATTGATCAAATATGCAATTTGTATTAGAGAATATATTCTTCAATCTACAATGCACACATCAATCCATACACATCGTTTTGTGACAACAATAGAAAAAAAAATTGCAGGGATCATTCCATAGATTCAATTTGATATATTCATATGTTCATTGTCATTAAATTACAAAGTAAATAATTATATAGGAAGGATCTCTATGTGAAGAGATGAGAGAGATCCCTTCAATTTTGTATACCAGAGCATCAACAATAGTTACAACAACAGTCAAATCAAACTATCTCTGATTCTATACAACCATACAGACTATCTTAGAAAATGTGGAAACAGACGAAATCATGTTTCAATCTCACATGATATGTGTATGACATGAAATGCATACGAATAGCATCGTTGTCAATATCTCACTTAACGACCTATGGGATAGCAGGCGTTGACCACCAGTTTGACTGACACCTCACGCTCGCTTGAAAGATCCTAAGCATGAACCAAGGGACTCAAACCATGCTAGCTTATATATCTTCAAAACCCATGTGGCCATTTTTCATTTGGGCGAGAGCACATATGCCAACCAACGAACTCATGTATCACGACAGCATTAGGGGTACAAAAACTGAACTGAATAATTAGTCATTACCAAGGTTAGTTTAAAAACTCCTTTTAATCTACTAAGAACTTAGGAAATATAATAAAATGAACAACAATTACCTCCATGTGCTTGTTGAAAGGATTTTGATCTTAAAAGCATGGAAATCTATAATAATAGGGTCAGTTTCAATTGTAAAGAAGTATGGTAGTGGGAAAAAGAGGTATTTAATTATAGCAAAATGGGAGGAAAATAATGTTTTTCCCCACAAAGGGAAAAATAATGTTTTTCAATTCATCCTTGTCTATGTCTTGGTTGACTTGGGTGGATACGAGTACTTCCCATAGTATGGGAAAGGGCATGTTGAGTGAGAGGGTGTGACAAGGTAGAAGAAAGTGTTTTTTCAATCTCAAGAACACTCAAACAATGGTGGGTATAGTGACCAAATATATTGAAAATGGTGCAACGGTACATAATTTTTATCGGGGTGTTTCATTTATGCTTTGGTTGGGTTGGACCTAGTTGGAATTGGCATTTCCCCCAGCATGGGTTTCATTTTCCCCTAGATGGTCTCTTTCTTATTCCTCTTGGTTAATGGTCAGTTACTAATCAATATTAAGGTAGATTACAAACTTCGTCCAACCTGGGGAGAAGGAGATGTGACCAATTTAACATCTAGTGCAAGTGAAGGGGTGGGACTAGGCTGAACTGGATGGGAGAGAAACCAAATTGGTAGTCCTATGTTGAAACATGGGAGGGTTAGGGTAGTCATGATGGGTGAAAAAATATGTCTATGTGATAGAAAGATATTAGGGAGCCCATGTGGATTTCTCCTAATTGAAATATACTAAAATTTTGGGCATGCTAGAGGTGATTTCAATGCCACAACATTATTGCATGAAACTATATCAGACGCCTCCAATCAAATGGTGGAGATTTCAATGGGGAGCTTTATCATAGGTTGGGGGTTCAGGGTCTATGTGTTTGAAAAAATATATATATAATTAAATAAAATAATAATAATAATTTTTAGTTCCAAATCCATGTCTCCATAGGTAAAAAGAGCTTAGGTGGTGAACAATGTGGTTTTCAAGTATGTTTCCCATCGTGAATGAAGATGGTTTTGGTGAAAAAAATTATTGATGAAAAAAAATAGAAGGAACACTCTTAAGACACACTAAGAAAGCACAATCAATATACGAGTGTTGAAAGGGGGCTTCCAAATGTCTCAAATGATAGTGATGAAACCCACCAAGTAAGGTAAGTGGAGGTATGAAAGAGGTGGTGATAGTAAGATACATCTAAGGTAATGAAATCCAAGAGAGAGGTCACTATATGTCTTAGGTATCCTCACAATCCCACAAGAAATCCATCCAATGATCAACCTATGAATAGCCACAAGGATACCTCTTTCTAATTCATGGACAAGGACATGCATTGATTAGGCAATGAATGGATTTGAATGATTTCAAAGACTCATGCAAATTTTGTTGGTCCTATATAAATTCCAAGCCTAGATGACTAATGTCCTTATGATATCAATTAAACAAGTAAATTGTTGAATTTAATTAATGTTGGAACTAAATTTCAAACCATAGCATCAATCACACAATAGATGGAAATTAAATCGTGGAAGCATAAAATAAATTTCACGCATATTGTAAGACCCCTGTTTCCCCCATCTTGTAATTAATCATTAATCGTAATCACCATGCTATGGCATGAGAACAATGTTAATCTATTGTTTTTTAGATTTCCAATAACTGATTGTGGGGGTGAAGCCTTGAAAGTATTGGCCATGATATCACTAGAGGAAATAATAGGAAAACTATAGAGAGGGTTCATTATGTCAAATGACCCCAAATTTTCCATTTGATGAGGATAATAAACCTCCTCTGATTCCCAAGGAGGAATCAGTTAATGAAGAAGGGATCGGTGGTTGAACCATCAATCACCCCATGAATGGAAGCATGGTCTAGTTGAAGAAGGTCAACCCGAAGTACCACAAAGTCCTACAGACCCAGACTGACCTGAGTTTCCTTCTAACATAAGGAACAAGATAGGTCGAGAACCTTCCTAAAGGGGGGAGAAGACAGACAGAACAAGACACACAGGAAGAGATAGAGAGGAGAACGTGCTGAGCTTTCTAGCAAAGAACGAGTAGAAGGCCATGATCTTGATGTTGGGGGAGTATCTGAACCTCGTCGAGGTCATGATAGAGAAGAAAATCTCTAAGAGTTTGTAGAGAACAAGACCTGATCATAAGTTCACGAGCTTGATGTTGAGGAAGCATCTGATAAACCTCGCAGAAGTTGTGAAAGAGAAAGGATCTACAAGAATTGGCATAAATTCCCTAGTGATATCATGGCTTGGAATGGGGGTGGCCAGAGTGCTAAGAATGAATACCTCTGAGCCTATGGTTGGGTGGAAAGGCGAACACCCACAGTCAATTAGTTGGTTGCAACCTGTAATAGATAAGTATTCTCATATCCTGTGTAATTGAACTGTAACTATAGATTAAGGTTCGATATCCTATGAATGTTTCAGGGATGTGCATGTTTGCTTAATGGTTATATTGTATCCCTTTAATTATGCTTGATTGTGTATTTAAGAAAGTAAGGAATTATCTATCTTGTACACGTAAATGCTTGAGCCCTATCATGGCTCAAGTTAAAATAAATGAATTGTGAGTTCGCCGACCTTAGGCATAGTTTCACGTGTGCATGTCGACACTCCCAGTCGTTCTGAGTCTCCTAGAGGAAGGAGTCTGTTAAGCTCAGGATAGGTAGTGCATGTATGCAAAGGCTCTTTGTGAGGCGGGCAAAGACCGAGAACCTCTTAAGTTCTAGAGTTGATTAATGAGCGCAAGGGGTGCGCAGAAGAATACCTTTAAGTTTTAAGTTTGGGAGGAATAGGACAAAGTGCCTAAGTACTTTAGAGCTGATGAAGCTTAGGAAGGATAGAAAGATTCAAGTCTCAAAAGGGAAGATCCTTTCATTTGGAAGACGAATGGATGAGATTAGTTCGAGAGGAACCAAAGCTCTTCACGATCGTCAGATCTGGAGAAGGAACGTGGATGTTAATCCTTTGAGCCCTTTCGACTTCACGGGTCCGACGAATTGGGCATATTCATCGTACATAAGGTGAATCCCCTGAAGTCCTGAAGTTAATCTGGGCCATAGATCTAAGGATTCTCGATACCTATCCCAACCGTCAAATCTACTATGTAGTCATCCTGGCATTGACCACTTCGGGATGACAGGGGTATTGTAACGTCAAAACCCCTAAGGTCAGGGTATATCTCAACCGTCCATCATAAAGGACACATGGTGATAGATCCTTTAGTCCGGAGACTAGACACTCTGGGATTTTATAGGCAGGGAGAAGGTGAAATCACTGAAGTCCCGAAGTGTCAGAGTCTATTCTACTCATTGCCATCGGGAGACACGTGGCACTAGATACTGTACTTAGAAGGTTTAACACACCGGAAGGAATTAGGTGTAAAAGGTTGAATACTTTCAAAGTCACAGGGATTCGGAGGAGATCTGAACCATCCATCAACTGGGACGTGTGACGGTATATCGTTAACTCTGGAGGAGAGCCACTCTAGAGGATTTGAAGCTTGGTTCTTCTAAAATCCTTGAATCTTGGAGTAAGGGAGAGGACCTCAACCGTCCATCATTTGTGGACGTGTGGTGGGTGATCTGTTACTTTAGAGGATAGCCACTTCGGAGAAAAGTGGAACAATAACTCCTGAAGGGTATGGAGTTCGGAGCCCACCCGAGTCGTCAATCTCAGAGGACAAGTGTCAGAAGATCTAACTCTGAAAGGATTGCACTTCGGCAGTTTGTGGTTGTGAGTACTTAGGAATTCATCGAAGCATTAGATCCCAAAGTTGTTGTGGGCCATTGATCTAGAAAGGGAGAATGGACCATCGAACCCTCTCATGTCATTTCGGAACTTCGCCAGTTCGGAGTTCGAGAGAATTGGCGAGTGGTGAAGTGAAAATTCCTGGAGCCCGAAGCTTCGAAGCACCGAATTAGGCACATGTTGTCTTGGCATCAGGTCATAGTCCATGGTCATATGTGATTGTAGATGCAACGAAGGGGCTAGGCCTGAAATTCAAATCTGAAGGTTGAAAGTTGAATTCCCTGCTAGCCTGTGAGTTAGCTGAGGATCAAGCCCAATCGTTGGATTGGTTGGTGGATGGATCTCCACCATAGATTTAGGAATGTTGGAAGCTCTGGGATATTGGAGAACTCAAGATGAATCTTATTGAGTTGGATCCACATGAAATCCACATGGACCTGACCAATGAACACTCGAGGAACTTGGGAGAGGTATATCTACCAGTTCTAAGCTCATTTTTGAGCATGGAGATCATGGTTCGAAAGCTATGGATGAGAAGAATATGATACAGACCCCGAATGGAGGATTTGATATAGTTAAGGAAAAAGAAATTATGATTCCCCACCCCTTAAAATATTACTTATGGGTTGAGTGTGTTACAAATTGGTATCAGAGCATGGCAACAACACTTGGTGTGCGTGGGCTCATGCATGATTCGTATGAAAATATTTTTGGACAAATTTAAGGGGTAACACCCTATCTTACCCCATTCCTAAGAAGCTTAGTAAACCTCTATTGAAGAGAGGAATGAGATATTTTACTGTTGATAGATGTTTTGGAAATTTGTACGGTATGTTGCTAATGTTTCCAAATAAAGAAGTTGAATTCACTCTACAATTGTATGTGTTGTTGTACAGACATAAGATTGGATTACCAAGGCTAGGATGAGCATGTTTTTAATATTACTTCCAAATGGAAATTTTCTGCATAAATTCCTTGAGCAGAAGGATGTAGATTAAAATACAGTTGGGATTTTACCCAACGAAATTGAATCATGCTAGTCTATGGAAAAGGAAGCCTATCATTTCTTTGGGAAACGATAGTCGATCCTACAGGAGTGGGATTATGTTGATGAGCACTAATAGAAAGACTTGGATGTGAATGGATCCGTAGTAGTGATAATTATTTCTTTAATGAAGGGTTAACCCTTCTATATGTGTATAACCCCTCACAATCAGAGGAATGAGTCTTGTGACCATTCTCTGAAAAGGGAGGGCATGTGAAGCTCTCGGGTATCGAAGGGAACTAAGAAACAAATTTTGTTTCTAGGTACATAAATTGTTGGGCAGGGTTTTCTAATCAAGCTGGTAAATGGAGATGAAGAAATATAGAGTGATTGAGTAAGAAATCACAGCAGCCTCCCTTGATTTGTGGATAGGAAACTAATCTGCCAGAATTCTTGTGGGAGGAGGAGAGTGGCCTCCGTCTTTGATTGTTGCTGAACAGAAGAAAGAATTCTAGGTGTAATGGTTAAGACTAAGTATAACCTAAATATACTATGGATTTTTGAACTAGAATACTTAGTAAGTAACATAACTCGAAATTGCATTTGGGATTTAAGGGAATAGTCCAAATGTTATTATTCATTAAAAACTTATTATAATTAAGGTATAATGGTTGATTAAATGTTGATCCTAAATGTGGTAAAGGAAGTGTTAGGGTACTTCTAGAAGCCCAATGGGTCATATTGACATCCAGTGGTGGATGGTAGCCATATAGATATAGTTGGAACCTAATGAAGGGAATCTAGAAAAGGATTTCCTTGATCGGAAGGTCTGCTGATCAAGACCAGTTGGAAGCTATATTGGTTGTTTTATCACCTTGGGAATGGTTATAATTGCCTGGACTATATTTATGAGTGGGAAATTTTTTCATGAAAGTTGAGGCGAGAGTGTTTTCTTGCTAGTTGTTATCGCATAGAAAGGGAAACATAGTTATGAGCATGTCTGTTAAACTGCCAGGTGGATACCTATTGAATGACTGCAAGCTCTAAACTGAGAGGGAATCTCAATGTTGAGTATCCCTATGAGGCTTGTCATAAGGATGGCAACAATATCCTTGGAGAAGGATCTGGAAGTCTGATGTGTCCATGTGCATGTATGACATGGAAAGGGGTACAAGCAATGAGTTTGCATGATGAATGTTTGGCTAGGTTTGTATGTGTTTTAATGCATGGGTTAATGCATTTTGAGGCTTATTGACATGAATATTGATATTAATATCAATTAGGTATGAAATATATTAAATTTGCAAGTGATGCACATGCGTGATGTAAGGATAAATGTATACTAAAGGCACAATATGGTTGCCTTGATGAGTGATATGTAAGGCCAGAATTGCACTTGCCAAGATTAAGCGAATATCATGGATGCATCGTTGACTCCATTTTGAAGAGTCATGAAAGTTTTGTTTTGAATGATATCTTAAGGGGAATGTGCTCCATTCCCTCAAGAAATATCATTATAAATAGAAGAAAGAGTGGACGAGAAAGGATTCTCTATTGTCATGATAAGAGGCAAATGGTTATGCCTTTGAGGGTCACATGAGAATGATTGTAAACAATCATGAGTTGATTGATTTTAAAATAGAGATGTAGGTGGGTTGTGAAATATACCTATGGCAGCTACACACAGGCTTATGAATATGCATATGGTTAAGCATATCATGGATGTAAGTTAACAAAACCAGAATATGTGTGGGTACACAATTTGGATGCATGACAAAGATGCATGTTTATATTCCTTATGAAATATTTGGTACCCAGCTAAAACCAACTCAAGGTTGAGGCTATCACAAATAGTGGAGGATATGCAATAAGGAAGTTTCATGTTGAAGGAGTTCCCTGTGGAGGAACTATGTGAAGACTCTGTCATGAGAACGGAGTCACAACTTTAATGACTGTTGAGAATTAAGCAGCGAGCTACAAGCTTGTATATATATATATAAGAATCCTGGATACATTTTGAAAAACATCATGTAATGAGTAGAAGACTAATAATGAATCTTGATCATTCTAATAACCAAATGGTAACATGCAAGATGCACAGGTTCATGATTCATTATGGGCAACAGAATTTGCTATTAAAGCATGTTGATGTATCCTAAGAGTTAGGATGAGCCTAACCAAGGTTGTTCAAGAAAATCACATAAATATCACAACAAGAAGTAGATTGCATAAGTAAATGGGGAGAAAAGGAGGAACGCGTTTCTCACCCTAAGAACCCTAAATTATGTAACAGAGTTGTAGGATTAAAAGAGCAGTTGTGGAAACCAGTATAGCTCATAAAAGGAAAATAAACCCCCTAAGTATGATTACGTGAATAAATGAGTATGTTTGACTAAATAGGCTTGGTTGAAGCCATGATTAAGGAAAGGTAATGAGGCCTTAGAGATAAATCAACTAGGTTGAAAATCCCCAGGCGGTGTGGAAAGAATTGGAAGAAGGGGAGAGCCCTCAATTCTTTTCTTACTAAGTATTATGTTTTCTTTGGGATGAGAAAGTTGGTACACTGATGAAAGTAAAAGGTTTTGACACCATAGTGATGATGGGTGTGTTGTTTTAGAAACAATCGAGATCTATGTGTGTGTTGCACTCATGGAAACATTTGAGGATAACGTGATGAAGTGCATAAAGATATGCTAGGACATTTTGAATATGTTTTATGGATTGGAATGTTATAATACATGAATTTTGTTTAATATTACAACTAATGTAATTGTGACTATGATGATGCATGTTGTATAGAAAGGAATTGGAGATGTTGAGGAAGACAGTTACCAATGATGGGAAACCTCAAGCAGAGGATGACTATGAGAAGGCTACAGTTGAAATATTGTTGAGAGAGATGTAAAATTCCCCATAAAGCATTTTTGATGACATAAAAAAAAAAACAGAAAGAGGGTGCTAGCAGCCAGGAACCGGTATAAAAATGTTCATGCCTATGTAGCACAAGGTATGAAGGGATTTGGTAAGAACCCCTTCTGAAATATTTTATTGTATTAATGTTGTAACTTTTGAAAGGAAGTTGTATGCCTTGGATACCCCAGTAGGGTATGATTCAGGAAGGAGAACATGAATGGTGGAGGTGTGAACCTCTGGTAGTAAATATTGTTTGTAATCCTTGGAAGAATTCATGAACTGATATGTAATGAATGCATTGACCAATCAAGGAATGCTTAATGCATTCATGTGAAACCTTGAGTTTCATGAATGATGATTTAAGGCTGTGATCGATTCAGAGCAGAAAATATGGTTCTGCTAAAATAATAATTATGGACAGAGAATCCATATGATAATAAGTTGGTTGAATTCCAACACACCTTGGCGAGAGTGCCTAGCCTAAAAAGTGATAATCTTAAATCAATACAAGGGCGCATTGTGTGTGAATATGGCCATGGACATTGGCACATTGATTAAATTCACTTAATGTTGAATTGCATCTAGAAAGGTTGATATACTGAACCGATGCATGTGTAAGGAATGAAATTTCCTTTTTCTTTATATCCTCGAATAGATAAAAGTGATTTGACTGTTAGCATGCACAAGTTAAGAATTGTTTGTGATGACGTTATAAAGGTGCAGTGAAAATATATGTGCATGGGAAACTAACAATTTGTTTGGTTGATTGAAGTTGAAAGTGCGGGAAGAAAAGAGTCTTGGATATGGCAGTGCTATAAGTCCATAAGGAAGACTAATTACCTGTTGAGCCAAACCACAAGAAATGGTATTTTCTTTGAAGCGAATGCATTTGATTGTTAGTGTCCACATTCCTGAAATTGTTTGTGAACCACTGCAAGTGTTCAATGAACATATAAT
>JASDQU010503738.1:60097-71311 GCA_032191745.1 Picea mariana
GCTTGGACAATGGGGTTCAAAGGTGGAGGAGCAGGCAAAGTCAAGTTGGGCCAACCACAATGTTGGGAGACTGTTGGGTGGACAACCTCCTGCCATCCATCATTTTCAGGGGCCTCAGGTTGCAAGGAGACATGAGGAGGTACAGGGATACCGGGGGCTTGTGGGGCTTGGAAAGGAGGCCTTTCAAGCCTAGGTCGGACTATTCCCTACCCAATCCAATCAAAGAATCTGGCATGACACATTTGGCCAAGCTCTTCTAAATTAGCGTCAAAGTGTATAAAGAACATGTGCCTTCTTAGGCCCCGGTTCCAATTACCTCTACCTCTGTTTCCTCGACCATGGCTTCCCCAACTGAAAAAACTCATCCTGCATATGTAATCGATTAACAAGTAGTCTCTTAAATAACCATGCATGACAACTCTTAAAAATATGAAATAGATTTGGCTCAGAATGTATCAAGCTCATGCAATCCAATCCATACAAATTGTTTTATTGTTAATCAATGAGCAAGGGGGGTGAAAAGGATTCATGGATACATGAGGGGTTTGTAATTGGCAAAAATATGATATAATGAAAGGGGAGAAGAAATGGTCACTGCTCAATGACAACAACAATCAATTGTAAAGCAACCAATAAAACTTCACTGCAATCCACCCAAAACACTACCACTTTCATCTACTTTAACACGAAAATTCACTTGACTGTAATCAACCTCATAACAGGGAGTGAAAAATGAATATATGGGATATGTGAAGGGTTTGTAATTAGCGGAAAGTGAGATAATGTGAGGGGAAGATAATGATTATTGTTCATGAAATTAATCAAGCAATCCATAAAACATTATGCAGTAAGAATGGATGCACCAACCAACAATCACCACGATCGAAAAAACAATATTGTGTACTTTCACTGTTCATTAATCAAATATTCACACAGTGACATCACAAAACAATAAGTATTCCACATAAATTGCAAGATTTTGTGTTCCCTTCATTCACACGCTCTGCATTTTATAGCAATCAATGAACAATACCTATTTCCAATCTGTAATCATCAACATCAACCACTGCCAAGCATTTCTTCAATCTACGACTATACCCAAAAGTCATGTTTTCAAAATCATAACGAAGTCACTACGACTGCAATAGAACCCATCAAAATGAAATGATATCGTTCACATATATATGCAATAACCAAAATAATCAAGACCCAATTTCCACGCCTTAAATGACAAGTAATTATACAACCAACAGCCACTATTTAGACACGAGCTATGCAGGAATAATTTGCACAGGCAAGGTAGTTATGCCACTATAAAAATGAAATAATTCAATGTTTAAGAGTTGGGCCACCTATCCAACACGACTGTCATCAACAACACGCCACTTCAACCAATGGTCAATTGTAATAAATAACACACTTGAAACTCTGTGGGTATCCCTGAACACAAAAACAAGCTATCCATACTACACATAGTGCACAGCTAACAAAACTCCACGGCGCAACATTTCCACTTACCACAAAAAACACACGGTCATGATATAACTTAGTATATCGTGTTGAGCTATCGATTTAATATGAGCTTGCTTCGATTTAGTCACATCGTGATTGACCAAGTTGTGCACACTTAGGCTTATTCAACCAACAACCACAAGGATGCAGTGGATACTTTCTATAGTTATCCGATCCAATAATCATTCAGCCCCAAAGAAAACCATAGTTGCCATGCCCAATATTTCATTTAGAAAGATATTATACACAGAATGCGACATGTGCGAACAACACCAAGCATTCATAACAAATGCTAGCCATCATCCAAATCCTCATAAGTGCAAATACTAGTGATTGTATATCAACCGACAATTTGCCACTATGGTAGAAAATCAACCAACTGAACAAGTAGTGATAGCTACGCATACCCACGCATCCAATCGAAATGGGGCAGAGGCCCTTCCATTAAAAATACTGAGTTATTTGACATAAGGCGGGTGACGGTGAACCTTAGAAGTGCAACTAGCAATGTAAGGTTTACCGATATTATCACAGAGGTTGTGGCTAAATTCCATACCAACATGATTGTCATATGACCCATGTCAAGTCCTTATTCAAAGTAATAGACCACAATATCCCACAGCAACTTGACAGGCTCGATAGTCTTCCTATGAAATTCCAAACTGGAGGGTTAAGGCTTTTCTCGGTAGCCATTACAGGAGGAATAGAGCCAACTTCTCATAATAGTGAAACTTCAAGGCCAAAGGTGTATGCACAAAGAGGGTTATGATTCATTGTGGACAGTAAACAATTTCATGGCGGAGGCTGAAACGGGAACGCAGGGCTCTAGTTTGGCCTAAAAAAGGTTATTTAACACACGCAGGGTATAACCCTCGTTCTCTTTGGTCAACAATCACAGCACAAAGGTGAAGACCGGGACGAAGAAGAACAGGAACCTCATTTCGTGACCCCTGGTGGTGCAATCGACCAATATTTAAGTGAACAAAACATGTTGACGTAGAAAAAATTCGACCATTAAACCCGAGAAGCCAGAGACTGGGATTTGTGACAGTGCCTGAGATAACTATCTAGTCAATATTTAAACAAAAACCCTTCAACCAATAGCAGTGATAACAAATAACTATCACCCAGGAAGGCCAACAACTTCGACAAACTCAAAAATATTACAGCCAGAACCATCCATTTTTCATTCAAACACAAAAATTTCACATTGTTGCAATGCTTAGGTAAAACACAAACCCATACACTTGAGCCAGTAATCATTTCATAACCAGAGCGAAGTCAAGAATGGCCAAACAAAGGACATGTCTGTTAATTGAATTCCTTAAAACGGGAGTTGGCCGAGCAGTTTCACCCTGCTAAAATTTTGAAGAATAAACTATCAGCAAGATCGAACAATAGCCCGACTAGGGTGGTAGCCAACGGAAGAGTAAAGGTGACGTGCAGTAAATGCACATCGCCTCCACTCACAATTCCTTAATTCAACAGTACATGCCAACGAGCCCTCTATTAAAACCATTAATCAACCCATAAATTGAGACTATCAACATATTTAAAACCAATAGACCATACCACCTTTCTAACTTAATCCATAGCAAAATCCAAGTTCCATATAACAATTCGCATAACCATTAGCACTATGATCTTGCCAAATATGCCACCAACGTTCCATATCATATATATATTGGCTACATAATTCCATTAACCATTGTATAACCATTTGCATTATCGCCTTGCCTAAATGCGCCACCAACTTTTCAACCATATTCATATAAATCATGTAATTCAAACACAACTTCATAGCCATTTTCTTGTTAGCTAGGGTTTAACCACAATCAACAAGTATTTTCATGCATGTAGCATTGCAGAACTAGGCCCCTTTTGCATTTGTTATAGTACTTTGCCTTTCTCAAAAACTGTCTTTCATATAATTTTC
Source organism: Picea mariana (assembly GCA_032191745.1). Lineage (NCBI taxonomy): Eukaryota > Viridiplantae > Streptophyta > Pinopsida > Pinales > Pinaceae > Picea > Picea mariana. The sequence goes on from JASDQU010503738.1 coordinate 63,546, forward strand.
ACAACATGTTTGTTGTGCAGGTGAGAGAAGAACAAATACCATTAATGAATAGCAGGTTGTAGTAACATGAAGGAACAACATCTCAAAATCTCAACTCATACCAACAACAACAATATCTCATCAACCATGTAAATCGTGGAGCACATCATCGTAACATCAAAATTGTACAGATCTTCTCTCCAATAGTTCAAGGGGTTCCCACCTACTAGTATTATTTAGATTTTATAATAATAGGCTTTAGCAATACTTTGCGGGCAAAACTTTGTTGACGTTTTCAATCGTCAACACACACAAGACATAGAAAATATGGCAAGAAATTGCCTTCGTAGTCTTATAACAACAAAACAGTTCACATCATCTAGATTCAAGCTCTCACCCATGCTCATGACACAAAATGAGCAACTACTTATACAATCTTGGTGCCTAAAGCACAATAAATACAAATGACTATGCATCATGAATTAATTGGAATTTACAGCGTGGAGCCATCAAGGTGTGCTAAAATGTAGGTAAATCAAATAACAAGAAATGGGTGTATGATGTAAACATGTCTACATCATATAGGAAGATCATGTCAAAAAGCATTTGCAAGCCTAGGTGGTGCTTACACAAATGAGGCAGTTGCTTGTCAGATGGAACAACCTCAAAGGTAGTGGCTTGTCCAATGGAATGAAAACAAATGCAGCAATGACATCTCCAACAACATAGTTTGAGGATGACATAGAAGTCAAACTACACTCGTCTCCAAATTGTGCTCAACACATTCTCACCCATTGGACTTGTTCTCATCTCCTCTGCTTCCTCTAACATGTTATAATTAATTTACTCCTTCCATGATTTCCTTGAAAGGTTTCCACTGCAACTCTTCATGATTACTTCATTGTCCAACTACATCGTTATCCATATTTTTGTTTGTGCCCCATATATCAGTGCTAACTTCTAGTTCTTTCCTCTATTTGTTTAGCTTTTTTTTTCTAATTGCATGTTCACCTTTGTAACTCTTGATGTTATAGCACTCTTGCTCATTACTATAGGTTGTGAAGTCCCCACCCTAGACTGCTTGGCCTAGTTCTCTCAAACTCTAGTTCCTCATATATAGCATTGACTAGAACATGACATTGAGCACAAAGAAAAGGAACATTTCATAGCTCAAATTTTAAAATTAAATGTTTTCATCTCCTAAATATTCGTCATATTCATCTAAGAAATAAATCTTGTTTTCATAGCCCAAATTTCAAAAGTATATGTTCTTGACTTGTAAATATTCCCCTAAAAACAAATTCTTACTACTCCCCTCATCGCAAGTTTTGGGTTTGATATTCTACCAAATATGGAACCAAACTTTGCTAAGAGCTCTTAATCCAAGAGGTGTAATAGTCTTATCCATGTCAAAATTTCCTAGGGGTCAAAATCATTTATAGAAAAATATATAAATCAATAAGGCATTATTCTTAAAGAAACATAGGCCTCCCAATAAAAATACCATGTTTTCTCGTGTTTATCATTTATCCTCAAAATTTATATTGAAAAAAAAAAAATCCCTTCATGCTCGAAGCAAATAGCGCCATCAATCATTTTCCAAGATGTTGCTATCCATATCTTCCCTACAAACTGTTATCCCCATTTTGTGGATAACTGAAAAGATTATGTCTTGAGGCCCTCAGGTTGCAAATATGGAGTGTTGAGAGACTACATGACTAGTAGTATCCTTTTGCACAGATGGAGACCCTTCTCACCACCACAAAGGTCGTATATTTTCAAATGGCATCCACCACACCAGTTGGCTTCCGGAAGGCAATGGGCCTTGCTCCATGAGGTACAAGTGATTATTATGGTGAGCATCATTTCAATATTTGAGGCATTTAAGTATGTTTTTATCTTAGACTGCTTTAGATTTCATGATATATGCTTGGAAATTATGTCTTTTTCCCTGCTTCACCTTGGTGGTTGACATTGTGCCCTAGTAAGTGGTCTTCCTTGGGGATAGGTTTGCTACTAGGAAATCCCTTGAAGATCCATCATACCGATCCTGACCATACTTACCACTTTCCATCACTATTTAGTCTCGTTTCCTTATCTCTTGGGATTTTAGGGTGTATTGACCCAAGAATGGGCTGTCCCTCATTCTATTGGAAGAAGAGGTTGAATGCCTAGAGGGATTGATGTTGGGTAAAAGATAAAATCATGTGTATGAACCTTCTAGATGCCTCGCCCAGGGATCACCCAAGAAAGCAATGAAACGCTTATCTTTGAGAAAAAGGGGGACCCACAAGAAATTATGATTAAGAAATGCTTTAAAGGTTAGTTGGAGGATAGGAGGTCTCATCACGAGCCGGCCTATCATGTCCATGGATATCTAGTGGTATGAAATTAATATCATCAGGTCACCAAGCCAGGGTAATGGCTCTCAGTTGCATGGGTGAGAGAAAGAGGGTCTCATCATGAGCCAACCTTCTCATTTCTGCTAGGTATTTGTGGGTGACACTTTCATTGTCTGGACACCACGCCAGGGAAGTTACCTTCAACTTGTCCTTAAATGTATAAAAGAAACAAAGAATGGAAAAATAATGGGCTTGGAAAAAGTGCATTGCAAACGAAGGTACCACGCACCCTCTACAAATGCACCCATGAATGAGACACTACAACCCCTTGTATGTCATGAACCCCATGCCCATTGAGTCTTGACCCTTAACCACTTCACCCACTTCACATGGCTTAGAGAGGGATCTCTTGGAAACTCTTCTTGACCTAGGGCTAGATCTACCCAATAGGACACCTCGTCAACCCTCTCATATTCAAGCTTGACAAGTCGCATAATGTCTTTGAGCACTTAATTCATTGACATAGTAATCTTTGATGCACATGCTTAGGTGGCTCATTTATTGATTGGATTCACTTATCATGATGTTATGACTGGAGATCCTTGGAGTGCGTGCTTATTTCTCTTTGCAAGACCAAGTTGGTAGACAGTTTTGGAAGAAAAATCCTAGCTTGGGCTTCCATGGGGCTTGAAGCCCACATGTGGATTCCAAGGGCCCGCGTGCCAGATGAGAGAGATCAAACTTTGAAGGCCTAGAAGATGACTTGGATGACATAACCTATCCCCCACATGCCAAATGTTTTTCCAAGGAGAGGCAAAACATCACCTTTAGAGGCATGACGTCACCTAGGGGGTTAGGGTTTAGTGGTGAGGTTGACATGCATTGGCACAAGGACGTTTTGAGGGGTTTGAGGCTTTAACCATGAAGGAAGTTATTTGGATGCTTGACATGTGGCTTTGGGAAGCTTTCATACACTCCTCTATCACCAACGACTTCCTCCTAGTGCCAAAATGTCCCCTAAAGGGTTGATGTCTTTATAAACTAGGGTTTTATTTGTGCAAAAGTGAGATTAAAGTGAAATTAAAGTGAATTGTTTAATATTACTTTGTAAAAGGGACAAGATTAGGGTTGTTGACCCCTAGTCTTGTGGTTTACCATTAATTATGTGGACAAACTATCTTAGTGACGTTTTGTATAAATAAGAGATCATAAGATCTCATTATAACATAACCCTCCCTCTTGTGAGAAGTATTGGACTGAAATTTTCACTACCCTTGGGGGTTTTTTCTCTCTTGTGCTATGATATGGTTTCTCTTTGATTGTGGAATTGATAATGATGATGATGAGCTAGCCTTTGGAGGTCATTATTTGGTATTGTGGAGGTTTACTTTGGCATGTAAAAAACTTTTCTTGGATTGGTATGGTTATTTACTTTGTTATTATCATTGGTGATTCAAGTTAAGGTTGTTTTGGCCAAGGCTAGATAGGGAGTATAAGGATATACACCCCTATCCTAGTTTGTACCACAATTATCAAACTTGTTTTTTAAGTTATTTGCAAGGGTTTTGTTGAGGAAGTAAGAGGATTTACACCCCTCATATTCAAACCCTAGCTAGGTTGCTTAGCTTGGGAAGTAAGAGGATTTACACCCCGAAGGGTTTAGTAATCCTAGCTCTTTATTTTTTACCCCATTAACCCACAATTAAAGGCACTAATCTTGCATTGGAGAAACAAATTATTGCATTGGGAAACGTAATTTATTGTCGTATTAACTTTTTCCAACTTGGATTGTGTCCCTTGTGCATTGAGCACCTCATGGCCACTAGGGCGTCCCCATCAAAGGGATAGTTCTTGTTTTTGTTACAATTTTTCATCTTTAGCCATTAGGGTTGCAGAAACCCTAATCTAATTGCTTGAATAACTCTCTAATCAAATGTTGGAATTTGCCCAAAGTTTGCACACTTACACTTCTTGGCCTACCGCACTTTTTGGCAAAGTTCAAAAGAGTTTTAGTGGTTGATTCTCTTGTTGTAATAAGTTTATTGTTATATCCAAAAAGCTGATATAATTTGTTGTTGAAAGTGTTTACAACAGCCTTATCTTTTCATGCTAGTATCTTGGTCTTTAATCTTGAGTTTTGCTAGTATTTAGCTAGTCTTTCTCTTGTATCTTTCACTTGATTTCTAGCACTTGTCTCGCAAATCATTGTGTCATTTTATTGTTGGTATACATTTTTACTAACAGTTGTTATTAGGGACGGAAAGATTAACTTGTTTGTCCAATTGGTTATATTGCAATATATGCTTGTTTTTCCTGTGTCTCAGGTAGGTACTTCACCATTTGCAGGTTACTCGACATATTTGGAAACCCTTGGACCTTCCCAAGACTCTTTTCCAATACCTTCATACCATTTAGAATTAACCTTTAGGGAAATCCTCTCCATCTTCATCCTTTTCTGTCTCATTCCCCTAGGGTCACCAGTATTCCCCCCTTGAGGTGACTACCTCACCTCTAAAGTGACGGGGACACCTGCCTAAGGTGACAGTGGGTAGGTGACCTCCTAATTGTCGCCATTTGGTGGTTGGGTCGGGATTTTCTCAAACTACAACTTGTGGGATAACTTTTTGGCATTGTTTCTGGGGAGGATTTTGAATCATCTTCTTAACCATAACGACACATCGGAAAGCTATCTCAAAGCCTTTATCCCTTAGCTTGCCTGGCGACTCCACCCAAGGAACGTTCCCTTTCCACCTTTCTTGATGAGCTCATATGGAAACTCCACCTTCCCAAAACCCTTCCTCTTCCAAATGTTTTTCCCCTAGGAAGTTCAAGCCTTCTAAGGTCTACCAAAGAAGGTCTCCTCTCAAGTCTCTCGTTGTCAAAACCCTCTTCCACAATACCCTTCAATTTGCTCCAATGGCTCACCCCTGGGAAAAGGACCTCTACAAACCTCTTAACATGTACAATATCCAACGATACCCTAACACAATGCCAAAAGATTCTAACAAGTGGTTGCCAAAGTTCCCAAGAAACAGTATGATAACTATTGAGGACCATCTCTACATCATGGACCGAGACATGGACAATACAAGTATTGAACATGAAGATGTGGCCATGAGATTGTTTGCCTCATCATTAATCAAAGAAGCTCTTGAATGGTTCAGAGGCCTCCCTAACAATCATCTCACATCCTATGAATCTTTTTCCGACTTATTTAAGAGAAGATGGTCGACAAAGACAGACGGTGGGACACTTGGAGCTCAGTTTAATCAGATAAAGAAAAAGGAGAATGAGACGGTGAAGGAATCCAATACTATATTTGACAAGTTGTACAATCAAATTCCAACAGAATTTCATTCTACAGCATCATCAGTTCGTCACCTTTACATGAATACTTTTGAAGGGAAGTTTTGATTCATTCTAAAAGACAAAAATCCCACATCATTGACACAAGCCAAAGAGTGCAGTGTTTATATTGAAGAAAATCTCCTTGATTCAAGGGTAGAACCTTTTCACTACCCTCGTGCCAAAGCAGAAACAAAGACTAAGGTTTCCAACAATAATGCTCCTGATCTGATAGCCCTCTTAACTCAGAAGATAGACCAAATGAATACTCAATTTATCCAGGTGTAGAATCATATTATGGGTCATTTGACTACAGTAGAGAGAAATCAATCTGCTCCTAGACCTCAATTTTTCAGACAGCGGAGAGATGCCATGGGTTGGAAACCAAGGCCTCAACAAGAGGCAAAGGCCCCGAATACATTAAGACCAATTGGGACAGTTGACATAGAAGCTTGGTGCCTTCCATGCCAAGAACCTCATAGAAAAGATGAATGCCCCCAACGAGATGAAGATTCTCTCGATGATATGAACTTCATAGATATTATCTATGTTTTTCAAGAAGAGAAAGTCACTCAAGAACAGATCAATGAAGCCATAAGAAGAGGAGAAAGAGACGAGAGACTCCATGCCTTGAATCAATTAACAGATGATTAGAAGATGGAATTAAGGAGGAGGGAATATTTGACCTACACTAGAAGGAATAAAGCTTCAGCCCCTCCATATCAGCTTGAAACTCATCTTCCATCAACAGAAAAGGTGGCACCACCACCTCCACCTCTGGTACTTGATTTGCTTCCTAAGCCAACTCCTGTAGATGACATTCAGTTGAATATAGATGTTGCAAGCATGTTTGGAAAACTAAATATGACAGTCCCAGTGACAGAGATGTGTAAGATCCCTTTTCTGAAAAGGGAAATTTTGAAAGTATTACACGTGCCAACCGAGAAGGAAGATCCTCCCATCATATTGAAAACTATGTATCTCGATCGTCCAAGGGACATGAATCCTCCCTTCTATCTATCATTAGGCATGAATGGCCTCTGTTTGAATAATTATATGTTTAATTATGGTGCCTCAGCAAATGTCATTTCTTTGAAGGTGATGGAAAAACTTGGTCTAAAGACAACCCGGCCCTATGGAAATGTATGTGGCATTGATTCAAGAAGGGTCAAAGTCTTTGGGCTATGTGAGGATGTTGAGGTTTTTCTTATTGATTTTCCACATATCAGCCTCCTCGTGTACATATTGGTGATCGATGTTCTGGATGCCTGAGGGATGCTCTTATCAAGGATCTGGTCCTCTTCTCTTGGGGGGTTTCTTAGCATGAGCCTTACACATGCATACATTCACATGGGCAATGGCACATATAAAATCTTACATAACAGGGAAAAAATGATAAACATGTGATGGATCTAAGTGGCCCAAATTATGTCAATGAGCACAACTACAATGTGCCCTCGCAGATTATTAAATATGATCCATCTGAGATGCCCTTCATGCAGGAAGACTCCATACAGATGTTTCTCCCATGGACAGATGAATAGAAAGGGAAACTTGGAAAATACCATGGGAAGGAGCCAGGGTCTATCCAGATTCTGAAAAGAGAAGGAGAAAAACATGAAGAAATCATCAAAGAAACAGCCTGTGAAGAGCCTCCTTCACATCCATGCGTTGAGAATACACCTTGCATCAATTTAAATAAAGGAAGTCTTTCACTCATGTGGGAAAAGAGAAAGGGAAAGCCCAAATATGACCAGCAATATAACAGCTCACGGCTTGGCCCTTACATCATCAAGAAGAAATATGATAAAGAAAAGTATTATCTGACAACTTTAGGCGGGAGAAAGATGTCATTACCAGTGGATGGATATCTTCTCCAACCTTATGTTCAGGTCACATGACTTCTTCAGGGCCCGTACCCCAAGTAAGTAGGTAGGTCATCTTTCTTTCCCTTGCATCTACATCTCGATTGCTCATCTTAGTTTAGATGTATTTCATTTTCATTTTGCTCTACTTGCATATTGATTTCGTGCTTAGTTTAGAAATTAAAAAATAATAATAATTGTCAAAAAAAATATTTTATAGATTGGTTTTCATTTT